>JBBBDQ010000835.1:1877500-1992500 GCA_037127315.1 Ascarosepion bandense
GAGAGAGACAGCGCGACAGAATAACGGAGAGAGAGAGAGAGACAGCGCGACAGAATAACGGAGAGAGAGAGAGACGGCGCGACAGAATAACGGAGAGAGAGAGACAGCGCGACAGAATAACGGAGAGAGAGAGAGAGACAGCGCGACAGAATAACGGAGAGAGAGAGAGAGAGACAGCGCGACAGAATAACGGAGAGAGAGAGAGAGACAGCGCGACAGAATAACGGAGAGAGAGAGGGCGAGCGCGACAGAATAACGGAGAGAGAGAGAGACAGCGCGACAGAATAACGGAGAGAGAGAGAGAGACAGCCGCGGCAAGAATAACGGAGAGAGAGAGAGAGACAGCCGCGGCCGGAATAACGGAGAGAGAGAGAGAGACAGCGCGACAGACGGAGAGAGAGAGAGACCGAGCGACAGACAAACAGAGAGAGAGACAGCGACAGACTAACGGAGAGAGAGAGAGAGACAGCGCGACAGAATAACGGAGAGAGAGAGAGAGAGACAGCGCGACAGAATAACGGAGAGAGAGAGAGAGACAGCGCGACAGAATAACGGAGAGAGAGAGAGAGAGACAGCGCGACAGACAGGGAGAGAGAGAGAGAGAGAGAGAGACAGCGCGACAGAATAACGGAGAGAGAGAGAGAGAGACAGCGCGACAGAATAACAGAGAGAGAGACAGCGCGACAGAATAACGGAGAGAGAGAGAGACAGCGCGACAGAATAACGGAGAGAGAGAGAGAGAGACAGCGCGACAGAATGAGAGAGAGAGACAGCGCGACAGAATAACGGAGAGAGAGAGACAACGAAACAGACGGAGAGAGAGAGAGAGAGAGACGAGCGCGACGGAGATAACGGAGAGAGAGAGAGAGAGACAGCGCGACAGAATAACGGAGAGAGAGAGACAGCGCGACAGAATAACGGAGAGAGAGAGAGAGACAGCGCGACAGAATAACGGAGAGAGAGAGAGACAGCGCGACAGAATAACGGAGAGAGAGAGAGAGACAGCGCGACAGAATAACGGAGAGAGAGAGAGAGACAGCGCGACAGAATAACGGAGAGAGAGAGAGAGACAGCGCGACAGAATAACGAGAGAGAGAGAGAGAGACAGCGCGACAGAATAACGGAGAGAGAGAGACAGCGCGACAGAATAACAGAGAGAGAGAGAGAGACAGCGCGACAGAATAACGGAGAGAGAGAGAGAGAGAGAGACAGCGCGACAGAATAACGGAGAGAGAGAGAGAGAGAGACAGCGCGACAGAATAACGGAGAGAGAGAGAGACAGCGCGACAGAATAACGGAGAGAGAGAGAGAGACAGCGCGACAGAATAACGGAGGAGAGAGAGAGAGACAGCGCGACAGAATAACGGAGAGAGAGAGAGAGACAGCGCGACAGAGATAACGGAGAGAGAGAGAGAGACAGCGCGACAGAATAACGGAGAGAGAGAGACAGCGCGACAGAATAACGGAGAGAGAGAGAGAGACAGCGCGACAGAATAACGGAGAGAGAGAGAGACAGCGCGACAGAATAACGGAGAGAGAGAGAGACAGCGCGACAGAATAACGGAGAGAGAGAGAGACAGCGCGACAGAATAACGGAGAGAGAGAGAGACAGCGCGACAGAATAACGGAGAGAGAGAGAGACGAGCGCGACAGAATAACGGAGAGAGAGAGACAGCGCGACAGAATAACGGAGAGAGAGAGGGCGAGCGCGACAGAATAACGGAGAGAGAGAGAGACAGCGCGACAGAATAACGGAGAGAGAGAGAGACAGCGCGACAGAATAACGGAGAGAGAGAGAGACAGCGCGACAGAATAACGGAGAGAGAGAGAGACAGCGCGACAGAATAACGGAGAGAGAGAGACGAGCGCGACAGAATAACGGAGAGAGAGAGACAGCGCGACAGAATAACGGAGAGAGACAGCGCGACAGAATAACGGAGAGAGAGAGAGACAGCGCGACAGAATAACGGAGAGAGAGAGAGACAGCGCGACAGAATAACGGAGAGAGAGAGACAGCGCGACAGAATAACGAGAGAGAGAGACAGCGCGACAGAATAACGGAGAGAGAGAGAGAGACAGCGCGACAGAATATTCGCGGAGAAGAGAGAGACAGCGCGACAGAATAACGGAGAGAGAGAGACAGCGCGACAGAATAACGGAGAGAGAGAGAGAGACAGCGCGACAGAATAACGGAGAGAGAGAGAGACAGCGCGACCGATCGCTGGAGAGAGAGACAGCGCGACAGAATAACGGAGAGAGAGACGAGCGCGACGAATAACGGAGAGAGAGAGACAGCGCAGACAGAATAACGAGAGAGAGAGAGACAGCGCGACGAATAACGGAGAGAGAGAGGGCAGCGCGACAGAATAACGGAGAGAGAGAGAGAGACAGCGCGACAGAATAACGGAGAGAGAGAGAGACAGCGCGACAGATAACGGAGAGAGAGACGGCCGCGGCCGAACGTCGCAGAGAGAGAGAGACAGCGCGACAGAATAACGGAGAGAGAGAGACAGCGCGACAGAATAACGGAGAGAGAGAGAGACAGCACGACAGAATAACGGAGAGAGAGAGACAGCGCGACAGAATAACGGAGAGAGGGAGCAGCGCGACAGAATAACGGAGAGAGAGAGACGGCTGCGCGACAGAATAACGGAGAGAGAGAGACAGCGCGACAGAATAACGGAGAGAGAGAGAGACAGCGCGACCAGAATGTGAGAGAGAGAGACAGCGCGACAGAATAACAGAGAGAGGGGCGGCGCGACAGAATAACGGAGAGAGAGAGAGACGAGCGCGACAGAATAACGGAGAGAGAGAGAGACAGCGCGACAGAATATAACGGAGAGAGAGAGAGACAGCGCGACAGAATAACGGAGAGAGAGAGAGCTGGCGCGACAGAATAACGGAGAGAGAGAGACAGCGCGACAGAATAACGGAGAGAGAGAGAGACAGCGCGACAGAATAACGGAGAGAGAGAGAGACAGCGCGACAGAATAACGGAGAGAGAGAGAGACAGCGCGACAGAATAACGGAGAGAGAGAGAGACAGCGCGACAGAATAACGGAGAGAGAGAGACAGCGCGACAGAATAACGGAGAGAGAGAGACAGCGCGACAGAATAACGGAGAGAGAGACAGCGCGACGAATAACGGAGAGAGAGAGAGAGACAGCGCGACAGAATAACGGAGAGAGAGAGAGAGAGACAGCGCGACAGAATAACGGAGAGAGAGAGAGACGGCCGCGACAGAATAACGGAGAGAGAGACGCGCGACAGAATAACGGAGAGAGAGAGAGACAGCCGCGACAGAATAACGGAGAGAGAGAGAGACAGCGCGACAGAATAACGGAGAGAGAGAGAGACAGCGCGACAGAATAACGGAGAGAGAGAGAGACAGCGCGACAAAGATAACGGAGAGAGACGAGCGCGACAGAATAACGGAGAGAGAGAGAGACAGCGCGACAGAATAACGGAGAGAGAGAGAGAGACCGCGCGACAGAATTAAAGCGAGAGAGAGAGAGAGACCGCGCGACGGAATTACGGCGAGAGAGAGAGAGGGCCATGCAGGCAGAATTACGGCGAGAGAGAGAGACAGTGCGACAGAATTACGGCGAGAGAGAGAGAGAGACGGTGCGACAGAATTACGGCGAGAAAGAGAGAGAGAGAGAGAGACGGTGCGACAGAATTAGCGAGAAAGAGAGAGAGAGAGAGACAGTGCGACAGAATTACGGCGAGAGAGAGAGAGAGAGACGGTGCGACAGAATTACGGCGAGAGAGAGAGAGAGAGAGACAGACCGACAGAATTACGGCGAGAGAGAGAGAGAGACGGTGCGACAGAATTACGGCGAGAGAGAGAGAGAGAGACAGTGCGACAGAGACGCGGCGAGAGAGAGAGAGAGAGTGCGACAGAACACGGCGAGAGAGAGAGAGAGAGTGCGACGGGAGTACGGCCCGAGAGAGAGAGAGAGACAGTGCGACAGAATAACGGCGAGAGAGAGAGAGAGACAGTGCCGACAGAATAACGGCGAGAGAGAGAGAGACAGTGCGACAATAACGGCGAGAGAGAGTATAAAAGCATGTGATACAAATTTAGGAAATACATGTATTTTGAAGTTTTTAATAAACTCAAAAATATGTATTTCATGCTAACCCTATAAACGAAGACAGAAAATAGAAGTTATGGCTTCTGATTCCTTGAACTCAGATACCCCTGCATCAATCGTTTTTCTCAATTTATTACATACATTAGGTTTGTGATTGACTTTCACAAAGAAATAGATGTGAACAGCATTACGAGTAGTGTTTTAGTTCATCTAAGAATTCCAGCCGAATTCATTGCATTCACTTACGCGCAAATACCCTTGGGAAAGGTATTAATCCGTCTATTCATTCCAGTTATGGGTTAAATAACAGGACAGATTGGGTTCTATAGCCTTGGTCGCCAACCAGTCTACCGCAGAAAGCAATGGCAACCTACTGCGGGATAATATTCTGTCCAGTCAGTCATGTCTCTTTCGAGACATGATCGCCCAAGCGTGTTTCACGTATGGCACTTAACTGACAGAAGAGAGACACTATTGAAATAGCTTAAATGTCTACCATTCGTCCATGCTTAGAATATTGCTGTAACATATGGTCCGGTGCCCTTGCTGCTTAACTTGTGTTCTTTGATAAGATCCCAATAATAATCAGTAATGTTGTTTATCCTGATCTGGCGACTCGGCTTCAGTCACTTACTCACCCTTGTATGGTTGCCTTACTATGTCTTTTTTCATAAATAAATTGTTCGAATGAGCTTCTTGCTATGGCAAGTAGACATGAATTTAAGTGTAGTACTAGACTGACGTCGATATCAGCAATTTGCAGTTGAGCTGGCTAGATGTAGCCTTAAGTAACAGTTTCTTTTCTCACACCTTTCACTTGTGGAACTCCCATCCTGCTCCATGGTTTCCAGACATTTTTAATCTGCAAAAATTTAAATGCAATTTCAATCGCTATCTATTGTCTTCCTGATTACACGGCTTACGGCCATATCACGTTGAATACACCGGTTCTCACTCGATCACCGAAGTTAAGCAACGTTGAGCCTGGTCAGTAGTTAGATGGATGACCGCTTGGGAATACCAGATGCTGTAAGCGTTTAGTGACGAATGTGCGTTGTGGTGCAGTGGGTATCGGCTCGGAAAGAAATCGGTGAGCCGAGTTCGAATTCCAGTTGAATACCCTGCATTCACTTAAGCACTGGTACCCTTGGGAAAGGTATTAATCCGTCCCTTCCCTCCAGTTATAGGTGAAATAATAGGGTAGGACTTGGGGACACTGCTCTTAAAAAAACAAAAAACGAAACAAATCCCAATGAATCTTGGTACTCGAAAAGAAAAAAGTATTACTAGAGACAAAACTTAAAAACAACAATAAATTGTTGAAAGAAAAATGTATTACCAGCAATAAAATTTAGTTGGCAATAAATGACCCGCCGAGGTTGATATGCCATAAAACAAAAACAACCAACCTACCTCATTACACTTTTTTTCTTTCTTCTCATTAGTAGTGTTTCTAATTCTTTCATATCCTGAAACCACTTGCGTTTTAGTAGCTTTACTGACTTACTTGAGATGATACCAATTAAAACAATGTTTTTGGATTTTTTTAAATCCAGTCATTGCAAGCAAGGCAAAAAAGCCACTAAGACGCCAATGGTTACAAAGTGTTGGCAAATAAAAAAGACATTTTGAGGAAAGAGAATAAAAGAACAGGAATTAAGACAATATCACGATTGGCATTGCATTTTAATTTTTGAATATCAAACTTAAGTGGAAAGCAAGAAGCCGGAAGGGGGTTCCACAAGCTAAGAGTGCGAGAGAAGAAACTGTTTGCATAAAACTTACGGTTGCATCTAGCCATTTCAACTGTAAAAATATGAGATCTTACCGCTATTATAGTAATGCGCTTAAATTTGTAAAGTTTAGGTACCATAGAATAAAGTCCATCAGAACAAGTAACATGAAAGTATATATAGAAATGGGAAAGGGGTGCTAGTTACGGCGTTAAGAAAGTGTTTAAAGCCGAGATTCCAAGTCTCTTCCAAGTTTTTCAAGAACGTAAATGTATTTATTGCAACAAGACAAGCTACCAGTAGTCAAAACATGAGAAAAGACGAAATAATTGGGTAAGAGAACCGGTGTTCTCTTACCCAATAAAAACAAAATTGATAAAAGCGAAATTGAACAACATTTTAATGAAAGAGAATATGTCCAAAGACCAGATAATATTAAAAGAACCAATGAGATTTAAAGAAAACTGTAAGGTTTAGAAATCTAAAGATATGGGAGTCACATCAAATATTGAAAAAAAAAAAAAAAATCGATGGAATATTGAACATGGAAAAAAAAATTCCTTTGCTACAGTCCTACATATTACAAGATATCTAGTAAAATAATCAATTAATGACGGGAAGCCTTGTCATACTGTGTAAAATGAATTTTTTTTTCACAATTGAAGACATCGAGATTGTCCTGATAAAACTATTTTGAACAACTCGTCCTTCATGCGTAAATTTGAGGCTGTAGTTCGCACCGGTAGTAGCCATACTAAATACTAATTGTGACTTTTAATGTCCCTAAATATACAGTTAAATTTAATGCTACTTTTATCTAATGACTCATGACATGATGTTCTATTTTCAGATTTACCATTAGTCCTGATCTGCACCCAATGTCTGATTATGAATACGTTTTACATTATAGTCCAGAATAACTGCAGATAATATATCTGCACCTAAAAATACGTTTCTAATACTTACAATTTCTTTTTTTAAATGTCATGTCTATTCAGGACGTAAGCAGTCAAGGCTCTTCATAACTTATTTTTATTTTATTTGTGTGAATTGCTATGATTTATTGAATTGATATGATTTATTGGGAAAGACACTGGAGGTGTTCCCAGTTTCCTTCTCTGTATTTAGGAATTCACAATTTCACACCTCTTTGATGGGTTGCATTATAACGCAAGACAGTAGTGTAGTTTAAGAAGAGATAGATTCATGCCTTTCCCAAGGTAATTTGTGTGAAAGTGAATCCAACAGGCTTGGCTGAAATTTAAACCAATTCCGCATATCCCACACTTCACGAACATAGTTTGTTGCCGGTACAGTATGTGATCTACCCGGTTTAAATGCGTCCTATCTCAGTAAGAGTACATTTATATATGTAACTATTCGGTTATTTATTGAAACAAGTTATTTTCCTTAATACTTCCTTATAATACTTGCTTTTTAAGGTAGGTCATATACTATACCAGTGACAGAATTTTGTAGGCCACATATATTATCGGTACTCTTAGTTTCTTAAAAGAAGACGTTATCTCAGCCTGCGGTAGATTGCATAGCTCATGTGAGTTAAGAATTTATGTAGCCATGCGTTTTTACGGACCGACATATCCCTACGAGTGGTTTAAATTGTTGGTGGGTGGGTGTTTTTATCGAGTTACCGTTTTTACATTGCTAACCAAAGCTGAGAAACCGTTACCTGCTCTTTAGCACACCAAGCCATTTTGAAGTCAAAGTTGTCCTTCTCCTAAACTAGTTGCCAACCATAGCTAGAGATCCTAGTCGACTTTGATATTTAACCGATAACTGTCGGAAGAATACACAAATTCATAACTTTCCCAAGAGTATTTGTACGAAATAAATCTAACGAACCTGCCGGAATTCGGAACCTGCTTACCGATTTTTCTTTTCGGGCTGATAATGATTACACTACCCGTACATCCAGTCACCAGCGCCGACAATGATACTTCAACATTTTCTTAGTAAAGTTAAGACAAACAAAAAAGACAAACAAAAAAGACAAACAAAAAAGACAAACAAAAAAGACAAACAAAAAAGACAAACAAAAAAGACAAACAAAAAAGACAAACAAAAAAGACAAACAAAAAAGACAAACAAAAAAGACAAACAAAAAAGACAAACAAAAACGACAAACAAAAACGACAAACAAAAAAGACAAACAAAAAAGACAAACAAAAAAGACAAACAAAAAAGACAAACAAAAAAGACAAACAAAAAAGACAAACAAAAACGACAAACAAAAAAGACAAACAAAAACGACAAACAAAAACGACAAACAAAAACGACAAACAAAAACGACAAACAAAAACGACAAACAAAAACGACAAACAAAAAAGACAAACAAAAAAGACAAACAAAAAAGACAAACAAAAAAGACAAACAAAAAAGACAAACAAAAAAGACAAACAAAAAAGACAAACAAAAAAGACAAACAAAAAAGACAAACAAAAAAGACAAACAAAAAAGACAAACAAAAAAGACAAACAAAAAAACCCCGAAAAAACGAAAAAACAAACAAAAAACAAAATGGTTAAATTTTCTTGCTCGAACCTGAATTAGTCTTATTTTGTGATGCATTATCATTTACACCCAGCAAAACTTCTGACGAATATTTTCATCTTTATTCTTCACTAAGTGTAGAGTTTTTATTCTTAACATAGAAAAGTGAGAGGCGCTTGAAATATACATGAAGAATGCATTAAAAAGTTACATCAGTTCAAATAATTAACTTAATACGAAGTAAAGGTAGTGATTCTTTAAAATGATATTTAAATATTATAATAAAGTTGTTTAAATTACGGCCTACGATGACGAATCCTGCCATAACTACTAGGGTCTTCAGAATAGTCTCGCTGTACAAGTTGAATAGATCCAGCGAAAAGAGACATCCTTGTCTTACGCCCTTTTCTATCTTTGTATATCTGCTGAATTCGTTACCTGTCCGTATGCAGACGGTTTGCTACCAGTAGAGATTTTGATTACTCTTGGGTCTGTAGCACCCCAACGGACGGTCCGAACAATTTCTCCGGCGGCCGTTCTCCACGATGTGATGTTTGCCGGGAGTTTGTTGAAAATGTCGGAGCCTCAAGCTGGGGGTACAAGATTAAACTATAAACTTCCACAACTTGGATGAGTTGAAAGGATGCTTTATTTCGTTTAGAGTTAGCCTTTTCGGTTGGGGCAGGCGAATGTGACACACAGCTTTAACTCTAATTAATGAAGATCAACAAATCCGAACTGACCGAAACAAGACGAACGGAGGTTCTACTTCAAGCACACGCCCGGCGGAACTAACTCAACTGACTCGGAAAAATCATCTGTATTTATTTAAATTTAATCCGGAAATGCTTTAGACCACCGGGTGATCACTGGCGACTGTAAGTTCGAAATTTCAGGGTACTCAAAGACACCCAGTCTGCACTTAGCCCTCGTATCTTTCCAGGATCTTTTTTATCTTAATAAAGCTTCCGCCGGAAAATTCTTAAAGTGTGGTTAAGACAGCCTTTGACCTGGTCATTCAAAAAACCTATTTCCTGAACTTTATCTCTTATCACATTAAATCACCGAGTCAAATATTTACCGGAAGAGTGGTAGGATTTAAGACAGTAATCTGATACCCTTTTCTCTTCTACAATTTTCCTCATAAAAGAAAAAGCGTTTATTTATTTATTTTTTTCTCTTTTTCACTTTTGTTAAACGAAACATGTTTTTAATCTATTTTCTAGTCTTAACCATTTTCTATTTTAATCTATTATAATAAAATACATATTTTACAAAGCACCTTAATATACGCCTAGTTATCGTGTCACAGGTCTTTCCCAGATATATATAGAGACTGTCGAGCATCAATTCTTTGTGGCCTATTTTGTCAATGCATACAGTTTTCTTGAAGTTTATGCTCAGTTCTTTCTTCTCGCTTTCTCTTGCTACCTTCCGTAGAAGGTCTTGCATTTTCTCTTTCTGTGTTATCAGCACCGTTATCTACATAGCTTATTTTGTTGAAGTTGTGTCCGCCAATGACTAATCTTGGCACGGATTCTAGCTCTTGAGTATCCTAATGTATTTACCAAATATTTCGAGGTTGCCCAGCATCTCTTGCAAGTCTTTTCGTAGTCTAGAAAGCACAGGTGCAGGTCCTTCTTGCACTTGCGTTACTCTTTCTAACAGTATTCTGAACATAAATTTCGCGTTCCTTGTTCCGATGATTTTAACGCACTGTTCTTGTCCAATCTTTAACCCGATTCTGCTGCCCACATTCTTCATCTGAATCCGGACAATGAGTGTTGTTATGTGGCTTATTAAGCTGATTGTTCGGTGGAGTTCACATTTCTTTGCAACTGGCTTCTTAATACTATGAAAATTGATCTGCATAGGTCCTCTGCTATATCGCCACTGTTGTAGATTTCGTTTATTATTATTTCTGTAATCCTGTCTATGCCAAAACCGTCTAAGGTTGCAACATCTATTACAATACCGTCTGATCCTGCGGCTTTGTTTCTGCTCGATTTTGGTCAGTGAAGCTTCTACTTCGGCTTTTAATATTTCTAGTCCGTCGGTATTTCTATGTATTGCCAGTTGTTCCCTCTTGGGAAAGATTGAATCATTCGTTGTGCAGCATTGGACTCATTTCTCTCCATAGTCATTGTGGTTTCTTAGTCCAGAATAGTCGACCGTTTCACGTCTATCTCTCTGGCTGTCCTCCTGCTTCACACAAGCGTCACCGACGAAGAAGAATAAGAATATAAGATTATATTTTTATATATACGTGTTCATTATTGTTCTTCAGCGGTAGTATACTATATACAGTGAGTCACTGCGCACCAAATCGTGTATTTTTTAATACATAAATTGATACCGAATCTGGTTGCCATCTACGAAAACACAAGACGATTATGAGATAGTGGATGACATCAAGAAAAGGTAGGTGGAGACTTCGTTTTACTTTGTGTGTACTCTGCTCTTAGAGCAACGTTGCTTGTTCAAAAAAGAAAAAAATGAAAAAATGAAAAACAAAGACTTAAAATAGAACAGCATATTTTTCCAATTTTTTCTGATTTCGTGCATAGTCTGACCGTGGAGTTGAGAAATGTGGCTTGTTTGGTGGTGAACACATTGAGCAAGGTAGTACGCCTGGTAGAGAGCACATACGTGGGAGTTGACGGGAGGAGTAAGGTCGTTGCGAAGTTTGGTTTGTTTTACGGCATATCAACCTCACTGGGTTAATTAACGACAACAAATTTTTTTTACAATAGATTTGTATGAATAGAATATATATTCTTTGTAAGAAATAAGTTTGTAGATCAGCTTTCTTTGACGTATTTTTGTAAAGTGATTTTTTGAGAGTTAGATGCATTGCTGGTATGTATTTTTTTCCCCAAAAAATGTATTGTTGGTAGTATTTTCCTTCAAAAATATATTGCTGGAATTTTTACTATAAAAGTATTTTTATACTTTCATCGTGTTTTGACCCCAGTTTGGAGATAAACTATTTGCCTATAGCTGGGACCCTAACAGGTACTGCCACCCCGAGTCAAGGTGGATCTGGAAACAACAGCAACTAAGAGGTGGTTCTATGCTACTCACAACCTCCCGACCTATGTTAGAACTTCTTATAATTTTTGTACCTGCTTGATTTCATTATCTCGACTTATGGTTGGTATTTTGGGCTCCATTTTTACTCATGACCAGGCATTTAGTTTTCTTGTAGTTTATGCTTAGCGTTTTCTTTAGCTACTTTCTGTTGGAGGCCTTGTAGTTTCCTTTCCGTTTCTGCTATCAGCACAACTGGTTTTCTTTATCACACAAACCTTGAAAAAGCCTTTAAAGATCGATTAAGAACAAGTCGAAATAGGGATTCTTTTCAAAGTCGATTTTGTTTCACGAGAAAAGAATTTTGAGGCAATAAGTTCAGAAGTATATTTTTACGACTAAAGTTGCTGAAAAAAAAATGCTCTCTGCTTGTAGCATGCTGTCAAGTGGACCACAAATAAAACTCTGGAATAGTAATTCGATTTATTTCCGTTAACTGTTCATATTTGGCTGAATTTTGCTATCTTTTGTACAAAAATAAATCCTTATCGGAAACCACTCGAGAAACACTGGAAGCAACCCAGAAAAGTAGTGTCCGTATGAGAAGTTTCCCAGCATGCAACACTGTCTTTTGCTTTTGTAACATCCAACACCTTCTCAGTTTTCCTCAGGAAGTCCACAGCATCTCCATTTTGAGTCATCACGGAAATGGAGAACCACATATGCGAGGTGGGAAGAGGGCTAAAACGATCTTGTCTTACTTCCCAAAATCTGGCTGAATGACTAAACAGAAGATTTTTTTAAAAAGATTTCTTGTTGAAAAGATAACTTTTCCGTACTCTTCGTATACGGGTTTGTATTTTAAGATTTTTGTATTATCTTTATATGAAAAAAAATTACTTATATCCTAATAATTAAACGACTGCCTACCCGATGAAATGCAAATATCCAGAGCCTGAACTGTAACAAATAATAGATCTTTTAATCAGAAACTCAATATAAAATACTACTTCATTAATAATGATCAAGCTAACTAGTTTGTTAACCATCACTCTACAGTAAGCAACCTAGTTTATTTTTGTGTTGGTCCATGTGGACAATCTCCACAAATTCTAATATATTGTAATCTAAGCAATATTTGTCTCCTAACTTGTCTTTGTTCTGCTATCCATTTACACAACCTCTTTAAGTTAGTTACTCGCTGTTTTCTTCTGCCTCTTGCATGTTGTGAGTGTCAAAATCTCCAAGCTTTCTTTCCTCATGCATCCTAGAAATTTCAAATCCGACTATAAGTAAAATTGTCCTTTTTTGTTTCCATTTTCCTTAAATCTTCCTCGGGTATTCTGTTCATGGTAGTCTAAATCCTTCTGTAGAAACACGTATTGTCTCAGGATTCCTCTTCATCGGTAAAAACAACCTCTGTAGATATCTAATAAGGTTGTCGGACAAAGCCGCAACAGTGGAACATCTAGTGAGGTTCAAACATAAAACTACTAAAACGGTCTTGCAAAGTCTCGTTAACCATCAAGACTCTGAAAATATTTTAGTCGAAAATTGAAACAAATTGGTCTCTGAAACAGGAGTTGTTTCGACTAATATTTGCATGTACGAAGCGTAATTTTTTTCCGCAAAGATTGAAACGTGACGCTAGGCTAATGAATCTTGTAAACATTTGAGAAAGTTCCAACTTCGACTTTCGTGAGACATAAACTAGACACGCCAATCGTTACTGAGCAATTGGAGTAGACAGACTTAACTATCGCCCGGTTTACACTCCACCCACGTCTTTTGAACAGGTGAAGAGGCTCATCCCTTGTTTCCTGTTTAGGATGTGGTTCCCGGCTTTCTTTTTTTTCCTATCATTCTACTCTTAAGTAGCCCCATGCGCATCAGTGGCGTCACCGCCTTGCTTGGGGTGATATGATTAAAAAAAAAAAAAAAAAAAAACTGAGAAAAATTTCACGTGTTGATGGTATACTGTAGATGGAAAATGACTGGAAACAACCTAGAGGAGCGGATTTTGTATGAAGATTGGTAACAGAGATTGTTAAACAGGATTCTTATTAAAATGCTTTATGGCGTATTAACTACGAAAAACATATTTTTGAGTGGCACAGATGGTTCAAAGAAGGATCAGAAGTTCTGCACAATGGGGACAAGAAAGGGAAAGCCAAAAATTTAAAGCGAATAGATGCAGATGTGGACAGATTGCGAACCTTGGTGCGCCCAGATTGATGGCTAAGTGATTTTTTAATACGAAAACAGTACGGCAGATTTTAATAGGATTTAGGATTGAGAATATTTTTTCTCAAAAATGGAAGCACGAATTTTGACTGATGAACAGAAACACTTGATTTTATGTATAATTTCGGAGACATTTCAATGTGTCATTAGTGGTAATGGAATTTTCACGAGACCGTTGTAATACTAAATTTTAAATAGGTTGCTTCGTTGATTTTTTTTAGCGTATATCAGCCTCTCTGGGTGATTTAATGACGAAATTTAAATATTTTGTAATTTAATGCTTTTAAGTACAGGTATTTTTTTTTTACATAATTTTATACTTTCAGAGTAAAGGTATGATTTTTAAATATATATCTTGTAGATCATAAAATGCATTGTTTGTCATTTTAATATAATTTTTGTTTGGGGCTCATTATTTTCCCATATCTGGAACCCTAACAAATAATGAAGTTCCTTCTCAGGTGTATAATTGAACTGTTCGTGGATTCATAAGTTGGGTAGTTCTAGATTTAGATATTACAAATTTCTGTAAGCAGAATTAAGATTAAATATTTGACCAAGATACACCATTTTCTTGAAACAATTGTGATATCAATTTTTCAGTAATTTTTCTGGTGAAGGATGATTGGTTTGTATTCACTGAGCATAGCAAGCCGCCTCCTAACGTGCCTTATAGGAATTCTTTTAAACAAAAATGTGAGCTTCTGGCTGACTTCGTAGTATAACCAATGTTTATAGCTTACAAGATTAATGCTACATCTACAGAAGCCCGAGAAAATATTAGCTGAAAGGATAAGAACACTAGTCTGTAAAACTTGTAGATTAATAAGTACTCAAATTTACATACATCTTATCAGAACATTATCCATGGACATATTCATTATTATTTTACCCCGAGCAAGTAGTTAATACCACTACAATAGATGGAGTTACTTAGAGCGATAAAAAAAAAAAAAAAAAAAAAAAAAAAAAAAAAAAAAAAAAAAAAAAAAAGAGAGAGAGAGAACGAACAATAAAAGAACAGTACTCAGGAAGTCAGGATGTGCGTTGTGGTGCAGTGGATATCGGCTCGGAACGAGAGATCGGGGAGCCGAGTTCGAATTCCAGTTGAATTCATTGCATTCACTTACGCGCAAATACCCCTGGGAAAGGTATTAATCGTCTCTTCCTTCCAGTTATGTTAAATAACAGGACAGATTGGGTTCTATAGCCTTGGCTAGCAACCAGTCTACCGCAGAAAGCAATGGCAACCTACTGCAGGATAATCTTCTGCCCAGTCAGTCATGTCTCTTTCGAGACATGATCGTCCAAGCGTGTTTCACGTATGGCACTTAACTGACTGACTCAGGAAGTCAGACGATGAGGACGTTGTATTTAAATTTTTTTTCACAGGCAAGAAATGTAAGAAAAGAAACTATTAGAATATAGCGGTTAAATCTAAGTATTTTAACAGTAAAATTATTAGACCAAGCTGACAATCTACCATGAGGTTTAAATTCATTAGGTTGAGGTACAACGAAGGAAAGCTCATTTGAATAACTTTCATGAAAATGTTTATGGAAAAGACACATGGAAGCGATGTTACAGCAGTGAGAAATTGACTGAAGCAGAGATAAAAAAAAAAGAAAAAAGCCAGCATCGATAAGATTACATATCCTTCTTTGGATTTTGTCCAGAATTTCGACTTAAAAGGAGCATCAAACCAGATGTGACAAGCATTCAATGCACGGATTAATAGATTTTATAAACGTGCAAGGTGGTTCTGCCGAGAAAAAAAAATCTGGCATAACAGTCAACCAATTTTTCTGAAAGAAGACCTAATAATTGATTCAATATAATGATGAAGTGCTTATCTAAGATGATTAAAGGACAGTAAAATCATTTCTTATCCCAGTTAACAACAGACTGAAGGTCATTTTCAAGATCTTCTGCCAGACTTACTTTATCGAACTTAGTAAGACAGCTGTCAACAGCATAGATACCTACTTGGGAATCATTGTAGCATCAGAAAGGTTGTAAATGAAGATTCTCATTAGTTTGAATATAGTGAAAGGATTTAGAAACATAGCCGTTTTGCACGGATTTAATAGCATGATCTGTTAAGAAAAACCGAATCAAATAAAAATTTGACCGGAGACACCATAGCGCTTGAGAAGACTACCACCATGTCAAACGCCTTTGGAATATTTTTTTTTTTTATAAGCGTTTCACCCCGAGCAAGGCATGTCACTGCCACTACTGCGCAGGGAGCTACGTAGAGTGGAGAAAGGATGATTAAATATAGGAAATGTCAGAGGGTGGGTGATAGGCGGGTAAGGATACCGAGAATGAGGGTTGGGTAGATGAGAGTGTTCTGAGAATAGTTGGGAGTTAGTGTGATAGGAGGTGTTTATTGACCCTACATTTAAACACCTGGAGATTGTCGGAAAAGCAGAGTTGTGGAAGGGAGTTCCACAGGCGGGAAGCGCAAGAAAAGAAGCTGTTGGAGTAGAATTTACGGTTACATCTTATTTGTTTAACTGTAAAAGGGTGGGACCTAGTTGCTAATCTAGTATCTCGTGTAAATCCGTGCTTAGGCGGCACCAGTGATCTAAGCTCATCGGAGCAGAAGCCATGAAAGTACTTGTAGAAGAGGCACAGGGAAGCCATAACCTGAGTTTCGAAGTTCTATTATAAAGCTTGATGAACGATCTCCAAGTTATAATGTTAACACATCCGTCTGTGTGAAGCGAGATGCTTAATTAGGTCGGAGTTGATTAGAACCTCTAGTATGTTACCGAAAAGCGGTAAAAATAAACTAATGGGCCGGTAATTCGCAGAATCACACCGTTCACTAGAATTTTAAAAACAGCAACTCCAGAAGAGAATTTTCAACAAATGAGAAAATAAGAAGCGACAATGCAATTGTTGTCGAGTTTAGAGAGAACAAGAGCCAGTTCTAATGCACATTTCACTGCCCTATCGCTATTTCTCTGGAAAGTGTTTAGACGAACTGCATTTCCTTAGTTTCACCTTTCTTAACCTTCACGACTAACATCTGCAATGCCAGGCATATTGTAACGAAACTCCTTCATTACCGCTGTATTCTATTAGTGATATGCAAGTTCCACTCGAGCATCACCTCCCCACGAATAGCTGGTTTGTGGATCCTACTTCCAAGTAAATGCAGTCTCAATCCCTACTATCTTAACCTCTTCAAGTCTAGAGTCAACCTTTATCTTCTCTGCATCTCCCCAAATGTGCCTCTTGCTCTGCTACCCTCTATCTATAGTGGCTCTTGGGGAATACACAAAAAAATTGCAGGGATAACATCAAGTCCGATGCCTTGTTGGGAATCTAGTTTGAAGAAGATAGAAACCATAGACGGAGTTGTTGGCGAAGATATTTAAGCATTAGTGTTTTCATGTCTACCATCTATGTGGCGTTTGTTGGTAACTACTGACATAAGACCTAAATATCAGTGGTCATTCGGAGAGTCACCCCATTTTAAGCATTAAAAGTTTTCAACGGATGAATAGCATTCGGTCGCTTTAATGGTTTAAGTGTCTGTTAACCAGTGGTGACTGGCCTGTGTCAGATTATGAATAATCTGTCTAATGATAAGGTTACATTTACAGAAAGTCAATAACATATTGAAAGAAAGTGAATTAAAAATAAAGGCTAAATAATTTCAGAAAACATGGCGGTTGGTGCTCTACTTTGGAATTTGAAAGCATTGAATAAATTATCATTTTGTCCAATGCTGACAGTTTTTCACCAAATTTGAAAAGAACGAAGAATAAAGGCATCTTTTAGTGTTTCCCAACGAAAATCAACATTTTTATAAAGACGAGATATCGTTAAGAGACTGACGTAATGAGCGGTCATAATAGTAATAAAAAATACAAAGAAGAATATGTAATGTTATAGTCCCTGACCTAGCATTTCGGCTTCAGTTCCTTTCCCACCGCCGTAACGTAGCTTCTCTGTGCCTATTCTATAAATATTTTCATGGTATTTTGATGAAATTTCCTCTATGATACCTAGACCTTATGAATTTAAGTATAGCACTAGATTGGCGGCTAGGTCTCATCAGTTTACAGTTAATATGGCTAGATGTAACCGTAATTTCTATGTTAAGTTTCTTCTCTCGCGTCTCTCGTTTATCGAACTAATTCGGCTTCAAAATTTGAAATGCAATGTCAAGCGTTATCTTCTCAATTCCTCTTTTGTTATTGTTTTATTTCCTTAATATTTTTTTTTTACATTATCTCGCTCAGTAACCCATTCCCTTGAGTCTTAGTGGTTTTATTACCTTGCTTGAAGGAAAATGATCAAAAATACGTATGTATTAGGTGACTTTTTTATCTGAAGTTTTCACCATATTCTTTTAGCTTGACATACTGATATAATTTTTATTTTATTTTCACGCACCAGTTGTTTTTTTTAAGATGACAGAAGGTTAAGCTTTGTTAGATCCAACGACACCCCATCAAACAAAGCCGAATAGTGCATTAGAAACGCAAATCCTTCCCAGTTCATATCTGCTGTTTCGTATCCAAACACAGCTATTTCGGAAAAATGGATTTTTTAGATTTTAATCCGACAGATTCTATCTCTTTACACGTTAGTTTTAGTGGATATCCATATTTGAGTAGATGCACATATTTTTAAATAGTGTGCGTTGTGGTACAGTGGATATCGACTCGGAACGAGAAATCGGAGAACAGAGTTCAAATTCCTTGCATTCACTTACGCGCAAATACCCTTGGGAATGGCATTAATTCATCTCTTTCCTCCAGTTACGGGTTAAATAATAGGACAGAGTGGGTTCTATAGCCTTGGTTGGCAACCAGTCTACCGCAGAAAGTAATGGCAACCTACTTCGGGAGAATCTTCTGCCCAGTCAATCATGTCTCTTTCAAGACATGATCGCCCAAGCGTGTATCACGTATGGCACCCAACTGACTGACTGACTAAATTTCGGCATGAATATTTAAGAAATCTTATTCAAGAAAAAAACAAAAAAAAAGTGGGGGGGATTAGAAAAGCAATCCCTTCTTGGAGGCGCATCTTTAATAATAAAATTTACTAAGATTTAAATATTCAGGCCGATAGATAAAAATAAAAATATATGTACTGTTTGCTTGATCGGCGAGGCTCTTCGTGGCTGAGTCGGTCTAAAAAGAATCGGATCTAACGACGGTTTTTGCTGCAAAGTTTAAGATTTATAAAAATTATTTACAAAGATCAATATTTGGAGTTGCATTTATTACTAGCAACAAACATGTTCTCTGAAGAAGATTGGATAAATTGTCGTAGGTGCTGGCAAGAATGCATTTCTCTCAACTTTTGAGCTAACAAGGATTGTCGCCGATTCTTTTTGAAAGCTGAAAAGTTTGAAATTGAAGAAATAAGGTCCTTCCTTCACATATTTACACAGAGTAAATAGGATTTACTGTGAAAGGAACAACATAATAGAAGTGGCCTGAAAAGGCTAGTCACGAATTATTGCAACTGATAAAACCATAGCCTTAAGTACAAACGCAGTGAAAAATGAAGCAACAAGTTTAATTTTAAAAATGCTGTAGAACGATCCATAGGAGTTTGTATTCGTATATTGACCCTGTTCCAGGCGAGGGTGGAAGCTTCTCTTGCGCACAACATTCAGTTGACATTCCTTTCCTCTGTGATTGAGGTATTGGTTTGAAACTCCATATACGTAACTAAAGAGAGATTGTCGTGGAAACATTTTGTCGGTAATTCAAAAAGTAATTGTGATTACAGTGAATACTTCTGTTTCATAATTGCTGACGTCAAAATACTTTTGCTGACGTAAGGAATTTTGTAATCTTAGGAAATATGTAATTTTAATTTCGCCTCTCAATGCAGGTACTGAGTGGGATACACACATTTCAAAATACATTCATCACTCTCTGCATTTTGAATGAATATTATGCATTTTAGTTTATTTAATTTTCAAACTCACTTTTTTAATGTTTTATGCTAATAAAACAGTAAAATTAAAATTTTTATCATGCAAAATTCCAACTATTTAAGCCATTATTTGGAACTAATTGCTATGTGATGTTTTTTTCTTCAATATGGCAGTGAATGTTGGACAATATCATCAAAGATGAAGGAAAAACTTGAACCAACTGAAAGGTGGTTCTACAGAAGGATGCTGCGAATATCATGGATCGAGCATGTGAGCAATGATGAGGTTTTGGAAAGGATAGAAATGAAAAGGAAATTAATACTGAACATCAAGAAAAGAACGCTGAAGCTTTTTGGACATGTGATGAGGAAGGAGAGCTTGGAGAATCTAATACTCACAGGTCAAATAGAGTGAAAGACAGGCGAAAGCAGCGGATGGCATATTTGAAGGGCCTGAGCAGGCGGATGGCAGAGCGGGGTTTAAGTGGGATGACAGGAGAAAGCGTGCTAAGAGCCACCAGGGATAGGGAGACGTGGAAGGACATGATCATCTACGTCCTGAAGGGACATGGCACATAGAATAAGAAGTGCATTTTGAAGCTCCTTCGGTGTCTTTTTATAATTTTCGAAATAACTTAACTTGGGATAGGGTTAATAATATAGAAAATATGCTTTCCGAATTAAACTAATATTCTCGCAGTAGATGTTCAATATTTTCCATAACATTACTAGGAAGACAGGTGAGAAGAAAAAGAATATTCCACTTAACAGCTCAACATTAGTAGAGTGTTAGTTAAACTAACATTGAAACAACAGAGCGGAAAGACAAGATAATTCAGTGTTAAGTGTGCAATACAACATTTATCTACATATATGAGACAAAGCCATTAAAACTAAGACGTCTAGGGTGTCAAGTAAGTTAACATACAGTAGGAATAATAAGCAGAGATAAATGTTGACAATGAAATGAAAAAAGTATCAAAATGTTTCAGAGATACCAATGATGAGTCGATATTGAAATTCAGTTTAAAATGTCTTAAAATTGCCAGTATCTCTACATTTGTAACGTTTTTTTTTTAAATCATCTCACCCCAAGCAAGGCATTCTACAGCCTTTCCCCTATGTAACCCCACATTGGGGAAAGTGATGAGAAAGAGGGGTTAGTTATAGGAAATGTCAGAAGGAAGGTAATAGACAGATTAGGATACCGAGGATGTTGGTGGAGTAGATGGAAAAAGAGCTTTTGATAATTGAGAATGGATGCGAATTAGTGTGATAAGAGATGTCTATTGACCTTACATTTAAATTCCTGGAGATTGTAGCTGTTGGGGAAACAAATATATGGAAGAGAATTCTACAGGTGGGAAGTGCGTGAAAAGAAGCTGTATTGCAGTTACATTTTATCGTTTTCACTGTAAAAGAGTGGGGCCTAGTTGCTAATCTAGCAGCTCGTGCAAATTCACACCTAGGGGGCACCAGTGATCTAAGTCCATTGGAGTAGAAGCTGTGAAAGTATTTATAGAAGAGGCACAGGGAAGCCACGTCACGCCGGTGAGAGACTGCAGCAGAGCTGCCAAGTCGGTATCGATCACATTACAGATTCTCCGTTGGATTTTGTCAAGAACCCCGAGGTGAATAGCAGAGGCAGCCGACCAGATGTGGAAGCAGTATTCAATACACGGGAGGATGGCAGATTTATATATGTGCAGGATGGAATCAGACTTCCTGGCCCTGCACAGTGAACCAGATTTAGCAATGGATTCGATATAGTCATTCCACTTGAGGTCCTCCGAGAGTGTGAGGCCACTGCTTAACATAACTGATAAGGAAATAGTAATAACGTTAATAATATAGTAAAATGAGAACACTGCACCTCACCATTTCAACTGACCTAGAGCCAGAAAGCTTTCTCCTCAGAATCCATCTTAAACATTTATAAATCTACTATTCGTCCTTGCATTGAATACTGTTGCCATATCTGGTCGGGTGCTCCCGCTATTCTCCAGATTCTTGACAAAAATCCAAAGAAAGGATCTGCAATGATATCGGTCCTGGTTTGGCATTTTGAATTCAGTCACTTTCTCACCGATATGACGTGGCTTCCCTCAGTCTATTCTACAAGTATTTTCACGGCAGCTACTCTGATGAGCTTTTTCCCCATATTGCCCCGCCCACGTGAATTTAAACGTGATATTAAATTGACATCTAGGTTTCACCCTTTTATCGTTAAAATTGTGAAATATGATCGCCACTTCTACTTCCTGCCTGTGAAACTCCCTTTAGTTTACTTGCTTCTCTGAAAGCTACAATCTCCAAAATTTTAAATGCAACGTCAATTGCGATCTTTTATCTGAATATGAGTTATCAGGGCTCTCAACACTTTATCCCTTGAAGCTCTTAGTAACGTTTGTCTTTTTACTACCCCTACCACCACCTGTTCTACCAGTCATCCACGCATTCATCTTTCTTCAATACGCACTGTAACCCCTCTGCACACTAGTGGCAGTCTTGCCTTGCTTGTGATGAAACGATTAAGTAAAAAAAAAAAAAAAAAAAAAAAAAGAAGAAAAGTCGTAAATGAAAATGTATAACAACAAAAGTACTTTTGAGAGACACTATTACCAACTATAGAAAATTCGTCTACTGATGATGGTGTTAATATGAGAGAGAGAGAGAGAGAGAGAGAGAGAGAGAGAGAGAGAGAGAGAGAGAGAAAGAGAGAGAGAGAGAGAGAGAGAGAGAGAGAGAGAGAGAGAGAGAGAGAGAGAGAGAGAGAGAGAGAGAGAGAGAGAGAGAGAGAGAGAGAGAGAGAGAGAGAGAGAGAGAGAGAGAGAGAGAGAGAGAGAGAGAGAGAGAGAGAGAGAGAGAGAGAGAGAGAGAGAGAGAGAGAGAGAGAGAGAGAGAGAGAGAGAGAGAGAGAGAGAGAGAGAGAGAGAGAGAGAGAGAGAGAGAAAGAGAGAGAGAGAGAGAGAGAGAGAGAGAGAGAGAGAGAGAGAGAGAGAGAGAGAGAGAGAGAAAGAGAGAGAGAGAGAGAGAGAGAGAGAAAGAGAGAGAGAGAGAATTCAAGCCTATATTCTTTCATGGATGTATTTTTTTTTGTAACATACAAGGTGTGTTAGCACGTGCGATACCCTGTCTTCATCAACCGCCGACCAGGGGTGATGTCACGGTTTCGGTGGCTATGGCGGGACCGCCACCACTGGCGCGACCAGCAGTGTTTGCCACCAGGAAGGGGTATGAAGATAAACTTGTTGGTTGCCCCTCTTGTATATTCTCATAAAGAAGTGAATAAACGATCGTTCCTCTTTGCAGTTTGTATCAGCAATGAAATATCCTGAACGCGTTTGCCGTTATTAACGCGATCGTGAAGGAAAAAAATGTTATAGATGTCCATCAAAATGTCAATGTCTTTTCTTCTATGTATCATGGATATGAGTTATCAGGACTCTCAACACTTTATCCCTTGAAGCTCTTAGTAACGTTTGTCTTTTTACTACACCTACCGCCACCTGTTCCACCATTCATCCTCACAAACTGGCCACTTACATGGCTTGTTGGCCCCACTGCTTTTTCTTTTAACTGAGATGTCTTGCTAAAATCTCAATAATAAAAGATATGCGGATGACACGGTGCTGATAGCAGACACGAAAAAAAAATGCACGACCTTCTACAGAAAGTAGCAGAAGAAAGCGAGAAGAAAGGACTGAGCATAAACTTCAAGTAAACTTGATGTATGGCCGTCAGCCAAAAAGAGTCCAATATGCCAACTACAAGTCGAAGAAACTACAAGGTAACCAACATTGAATGAAGTTAAATATACGAAATGCGTGTAGAAATTGTTGTCAAATTCGGGCAGCCAGAAGTAGGAACATCAGATGTTAAAAAAACAAAACAAAAACAAAAAACACGCGCACCGTGCCCGGGCATCAGTTATAAGCCGAACAGCTGTGCGAAGGATGGAGGTATCTAAAGATCTCGTTCGGGGCTGTTTGCTTTACGACTTCAAAGTGGGCTTATCAGCAGCTGCACCAAGTCGCCGTTTATGTCAAGCGTTTGGGGATAGTGCTGTGGATGAACGTACTGCAAAGGCGTTCGTTTCGAAAATTCAAGTCAGGAGATTTGTCTCTCCACGATTAGCCTCGCAGTGGACGACAACCTGAAGACGGTAATTGGAGAGGACAGTAATCTAACGTGTGGTGAACTTGCAAGACAGTTCAATGTTTCCGATGAAACAGACTTCACCTGCACCGTCTAAGTAAGACGTATAAACTGAGCAAGTGGATTCCGAAAACGCTGTTGGAGGTCCACAAGGGACAACGAGTGGCAGTCTGCGTATCGTTGCTTTCTCGCCACCGTATCGCATCCTTATTCAATCGAGTGCTTACCAGTAATGAAAAGTGGGTTCTGTAAGAAACTCCCAAGTATTCCAGACATTGGAATGCTGTCTATCACCCTGCAAGATCGCCTATGCACCCACGCAAGATCAAGTTTTTTGTCTGGTGGACAGGTCGTCAAGTGGTTCATTATGAACTGCTACTAACAGGCCAAACGGTCACTGGAGACCTACACTCCCAGCAATTGGAACGTGTGCCACAGGCATTGTTCCAGAAGGAGCCAGCACTGATGAATCGCAAAGATGTGCTTTTCCTCCATGACAACGCCAGGCCACATGTCGTGCGAGTGGTCAGGGATACCATACAGCAACTTGGGTGGAAGATTTTGTGCCATCCACCTTATTCACCTAACCTTAAGCCATCCGATTACCACCTCTTTCATTCCTCAGATAATCATCTTCGTAGGAAATCCTTCACCAATGAAGCAAACTTGCGCAAAGCCCTCAAGGACTTCTTTGCGTCAAAACCCCCCGAGTTCTACCGCAAGGGCATTGAACAGCTGGAGACACGTTGGCAGAAGGCGCTGAATGCCGATGGCGATTACTTCGAAGACTAAATATAAGTTACACATACTGTGAAACGTTTTCCTTTTTTCCTTTAAAAACGGACTGAACTTTTTTGGTTACCTTGTAAAATAAAACAAGTGAAGAAATTAAAAAAAACCTGGAAAGTGTTCTGACAGAGGATGGAAAGTGCGACATGGAGATCCAAAGACGCATTGGCATGGCCAAGGACGCATTTTAGAAGCTAACCTGAGGGACAGAAAAATCTCATTGGAAACGAAAAAAAAAGTGCTATGTGATATCTGTACTTCTGTATGGAAGTGAATGCTGGACGATCTCTTCAAGGATGAAGGAGTGGCTTGAGGCAGCAGAAATGTGGTTTTACAGAAGTATACTGAAGATAACAAGGACGGAGCACGTGTGCAACGATGAGGTGTTGGAAAGGATGCAAACGAGAAGAGCACGGATACTTAACATCAGGAAGAGACAGATGAGGCTCCTAAGACACGTGATCAGGAATAAGGGCCTTGAGAATTTAATACTCACGGGACGGATAAAAGGAAAGCGAGAAGGGAAAGCAATGCGAGACCTACTTGATAGATATGAGCAAATTGATGGTGGAACAGGGTTCGAAAAAGATACCAAGAGAAAATATATTGAGAGCGACAAGAGACAGAACCAAGTGGAAGTTACAGATCGCCTACTTTTTGATGGAACATGGCACATGAAGAAAATGTCACAAAGCCTTCTTTTCTCATTATGGGTCTTACAAATTTCAACTGGTTCTGAGTATTTGTGTCATTTGTCGTCTCATTTTCTTTAAAACTTCCTCGTTGCTTACACACTGTTCATTGTATTGTCAGCATTCTTCTGTAGAACCACATTTCATGCGTTTATGACTGATGTGCGTATAATTTTTTTTTTATAATTGTGTCACCCCAAGCAAGGCATTTTACTGCCACTGTTGAGCAGGGGGTTACATTATGAGTTAAATTATGAGAACAAGTGACAGGTTACAAAGGGTGTCAGGAAGAGGGCAAGAGAAGGATGAGAATACTGATAACAGTGGAGTGGACGAAGAAAGGAACATGAAAAAGATGATGCAAGTTATTGAGATAGGAGATGACTATTAACTTTACATTTAAATTCTTGAAGATTGTAGCTGTCGGGAAAGCAAGTAAACGGAAGAGAATTCCACAGGCGGGGAGTGCGAGAGAAGAAGCTGATGGAGTAGAATTTGCGTTTACAATTTATTGGTTTCACAGTAAAAGGGTGGGACCTAGTTGCTAATCTTGTGGCTCGAGCAAATTCATGTATGGGAGGTACCTGTGAGCTAAGTTCATCTGAGCAGAAGCCATGAAAGTATTTGCAGAAGAGATACAGGGAAGCTACATTGCGCTGGTGAGAAAGCGACTGTATCCAAGCTGCTAAGTCGAGATCGATCGCATTACAGATTCTCTGTTGGATTTTATCAAGGACTACTAGGTGGATAGCAGGAGCACCCTACCAGATATGGCAGCAGTATTCAATGCGCGGGCGTATGGTAGATTTTTATATGTGCAGGATTGTTTCAAACAGGAAAAACCTCTTGGTCCTGCACAAAGAACCGACCTTCTTAGCAGTGGATTTAGCTATGGACTCTATATAGTCATTCCACCAGATTTCTGTGGTAAGAGTTAATCCGAGGAGGCGCAGTGTTTTACTGATCCAAGCTAATGGTGGGTAGGATCGATTGTCTGTGGTGGTTAATAGATAGCAGCTTCGTTTTGGAAGCATTTAAATTCACGAGCCATTTCTTACCCCAGTCCTTCAGGGATTGGAGGTTTTTTTCAAGCTCGGCAGCGAAGTTTGCTTTGTCGGCCTCGGCAGACTTTTGATCAAGGCGAGAGTAAAGCGGAGTGTCGTCAGCGTATATGCCTACTTGGGATCTTATTACATCGGGGAGATCGTTAAAGAAAAGGATGGAATCTAGAATAGAGCCTCGAGTGATACCTGCGTTCGTGTGATAGTATTTGGAGGCATGTCCGTTCAATACCACCTTCATTGTGCGATCTAAGAGTAATGACTGGATTAGGTCAAACAACTGTCCAGTTATACTGTAGCCTAGTAACTAGCATAGAAAGTCAGCATGCCAGACTGTTAAACGCTTTGGAGATGTCTAGGGCAACAGTTAGGGCTTCGCCGTTGTTGTCGAGATCCTGGTGTATATATTCAGTGATGGTCGTGAGCATATCAGCAGTAGACCTGGAGAAGCGGAAACCATACTGTTTGTTAGAGAAGAGTCTGTGGGCTGTGAGATGTTGTACCACTTCGTGATTGATGATGGCTTCGAACACTTTGCCAAAGATCGGTAAGAGGCTGATAGGGCAATAAGAGGGGTCAGAGTGTTCTCTGGTATTTCCATATATAGGAACCACAGAAAAGGATTTCCAGCAGGCAGGAAAGCAAGAAGCAGACAGGAAGTAGTTATAGAGTTTAGAGAGAACAGAGGAGAGTTCAGGAGCACATTTCTTTAGGACAATAATTGGTATTCCGTCACCACCGCTCGCTTTATGGGGGTCAAGTTTTGAAATTATTTTGGAGACCACCGAGGGGGTTATGCGTGTGTCAGTCAGTTGGGCCTCACTTCGGGGTGAGAAGTCGGGTACAGATACTCCAGACGAGTCGGTAGAAAATCTGCGAAGCACTTAGCCTAGTCTGTTGAAGAGGGGAGGACCTCGAATTTGTTAATTAGAGGCGGGATTGAGAGCATGCTGCTGTTCAGCACACTTTTAAAGAGCCTCCAGTAGTCTTTGGGGCCCAACTTACGAGATGCTATGCGCTACTTCATTCTGGCTGCAAGCTTCAGCTTAACTCCTTTAAGTATCTTCTTGCATTTATTGCGAGCCGATGCAAAACTTGCCTGTTATGGTCTGACTCCGGTAAAGCCGAGAGAAGTGATTTCGGTGGGCGATGACGGCCGAGCAGGCAGGGGAGAACCAGGAGGTGAGTGGGATTTAAGTCTTAACTTCCTGGCAGGGATGAAAGCATTGATGCCAGCCTTAACCCAAGAGGAGTCCTCAGCCGCACGGCTAAATACTTTGTTCCAAATCATTATCTCCCAAAAATTCTTATAATTTAAAAATTTTGTTTGGCTTTAAAATAACCTGCAAAGTGTTGACAAGCCGTGAAAAAAAAAAAAAAAAAAAAAAAAAAAAAAAAAAAAAAAAAAAAAAAAATCAACCTGCCGGGTTCGCACATCACCATTTTAGAAAAGAAAAACCTTTTCAGCGAGAAATATAACCCGTAGAAGATAGAAAAAAATAGTGAAATAGTAAAATACTTATAATTAAAAATTACACATATAAAGAAAATAATGAACCTGCTCCTTGATAGTTGAGTGTTTCACACCGACATCAGTGTGTTGAAGCCCATAATTCGGTATATAGATTTACACTTTAAACAAACCGCAATTGAAATACTGATATAACAACCATTCGATATACTTCAGTATCAAAAGCTGGTTATTTTCCAGCAACTCCTTTAGTTGGTGTTCGAGCCCGATTAAGAACAAAAACTTTTCAAATGCTGATTTTCAGTGCACGCAAACTTGAAAATTGTTCCACAGAATCATTCGACACTCACAGCCTATTTAATGTCTTGTCATAAAAAATTCAAATATGCTCTTCCGACTAATCAATTCTCTATGAAAGAAAATTATTTCTTAGTCATGATGAAATATCTTTGTAATCTTTAAGTTGATCAAATGAATATTTATTAGTTGTTTTTGTCAGTCGAGAGTAACTTTTTAGCTTAAACTATCCGAATACCCGGCTTATGGATAGCGAAAAGTTAGCTTTTATAGAAACTCCTTTAACGCTATAAAATTTAAGTATTAACAACATTTTCAGCAAGCGATCTTTTTTTTCTAAAAAAGGTCATTTCGTCATTATGCTAATCCCATTTGAATAAGTTGCTCTAGACATAGCTACATAGAACTGACCATAATATTTGTATTAAAAACTATTATAAAAATTAATTCAAATTTTTTTTTTCATTTCTTAAAATAATTCGGTAAATTTTAAAGAAAATGTAAATAAACTGATTATTTTGACTTATTTAGTTGATTCTGTAATTCTTTTGACTCCATTTGACCAATTTGTGAAATATTAAGCAACAATGGTTACGAAGAAAATAAAATCTAAAATGTTGCAGGACGTAAAATGATAGAATTCCATAAAATGTTTAATTTTTTTAAAAAATTACTTATTTCATGTCCACTTTAAATATAAAATTAATGAATGTTTTACTTGTTAATCCGACAAATTTTATTCCTTAAAACGCTATTTTTTAGTGGATACCTATATTTGAGTAGAGGCTGCGTTTGTTTATTAAACAGGATATTTATTTATTTATCGTCTTCCTGTCTGAATATTTGAGAAATCTTATTAAAGAAAAAGATGCGCCCTCTGGCATGTTTGAATCCAACTGGAGGGCACAGCTTTTTCTTTAATTAGATTTGAAATAAATACCAAATACGGATTAAATCCAACAACGAGTAACGAAGGAAGAAACGTTTCCTACATATTTTATCACAATTACACATACAGAGTGCGATGGATGAATTGTCCAGCCTATGGAATTCTCTTCAGTTTACTTGCTTTCCCGACAGCTACAATATTCAAGAATTCAAATGTAAAGTCAATAGTCATCTCCTAACGCACTAACTTGCATCCTCTCTCTCATGCCCCTTTCTTCGTCCGCTCCACTCATCAATATTCTCATCCTTCTCCTACCCTCTTCCTGACACCCCCTGTAACCTGCCACTCTCTCATATCTGATC
The DNA here is from genome assembly GCA_037127315.1 of Ascarosepion bandense. Classification (NCBI taxonomy): domain Eukaryota; kingdom Metazoa; phylum Mollusca; class Cephalopoda; order Sepiida; family Sepiidae; genus Ascarosepion; species Ascarosepion bandense. Next base: position 1,906,751 of record JBBBDQ010000835.1, read on the forward strand.
TCCTATATAACCCCCTGCTCAACAGTGGCAGTAAAATGCCTTGCTTGGGGCGACACGATTATAAAAAAAAAAAAAATTACGCATAAATGATAACACTGACATTTTATTTTAACAAATAGCTATTTACCAAAATTACAAAAAAAAAAAAAAAAAAAAAAAAAAAAAAAGTAAAAAATCTTGAAATATTAAAGAATAAATTTAGTCAAAATCGCCATTGGCTTCCACCACGGGCCCCCAGACGACTTCGCAATCTCCTACACCTTTTATCGAAGGTTTTCCTGTTCAAATTAGTGAATCTTGCTATAATCCTAATCTTCAGTTCATCTTTACAAGGAGTTTTGTTGGTCTATCACTCAACTGCATATCACACAATCACGGGGGTTGCAGTGTGAGGAGTTAGGTGACCAGATGTAAGAGGTGATATGGTCGCAGAAGTTGTCTGACAGTCATGAATGCTTTCTCCTACATGTGTGGCATGGTGCAGAGTCCTGTTGCCAGACAAGGACCTAGGGCAGCACTACCTTAAGGCACTTGATGTAGACCCCAATATTGAGTCTAAAGGCCCTGTTGGAAGATGAATGGAGGCATAACCTCGCTATCACCAGTTATCACTTCACACACCATGACGTTGACAGGATTATCATCTAAGTCTTTCTGAATCCTCTGCACTGTCCTCAAATTCACACCCAAATACTTATTATAGTTTCCGGTGCAAATGCCAAGCGGTACAGCATGCGGTTTCCAAACTTCTGGTGGAGTGAATTGCGTCATAGTGCTCTTTTTCTCACAGACGTTACCCAACTGACTACTATACTGTGCAGTCGACAAAATAAATAACGTGCATGCAAAATTAAATATAAAGAGAGCGATAATTTAACCATTGCAAACTGTATATATACGCGTGTGTGCGTGCGTAAACACACATTCAGGCAAGATAAAATTTATTTAAATATAAACACTGATTTTACTTATTCCGTGATCTGTTAGTCGTTCGTCCAGATTTTTGTCCGTGTCATTTTCGATATAGATTGTTCTATCTCTGAACATATTTTAAGAGTTATAGCTGCTGAGCTTGTCTCTCTTGTCACAGGGTTAACTTAAGCAAATACATTCTCATCCCATCATGTCTTGGTACATCCCAATTGGTTTTTCTGCAATCCACATTTTTTTTGGTTTGTTTTTGGTTTAGACTTTTAAAGGGTGAATGTACTTATCTTAACGCATTTTTCCGTTTTATTGAATATCTTTCTTCAAATTTATTAAATATTCTGGTAGTTCAATGTTTTGTCATTTCGTTCCAAAAATTATTTACGTCTATAGTGTGTGGTTTTACGTATTATCTCTTCTCAGTTTATGCCTTTGTAAAAATTTATCGTTTTGTTGAAAAGTGAGCTTTTCCGTGCACTAGCCAATTCTTTTGTAACATTTTAGTCTTGTTTTGTTCGCCATTTTCTTTTAATTGCTAAAGTACCCAATTATTTTTTTTTAATTCATATTCGTTAAATACTGTCTCGTCGTCCCTTATTATTGTCATGAGTCTTTCAATAACTTTTTTTCTCTCTCCATATTTAACTAATCTTATTTCCCAGACCTGTTTGTTTTTCCTATTGGCTGGGGTTTTATCTTTAGTGTTAAGCATTTTGGCTATCAATTTTTCCCCAGTAAAGATATCGTTGAGCTCATTAGTCTTTCGTATCAATATTATGGTAACACACCATTAACCCTCTAGGGCCATTCGTATCATATTTGATACAGTATGAAAACAAGCCTTGAAAGAAATATTTTCCTGAAAAATTTTTTAAGAGAAATATTTTATAAATTTCAAATGAAAGCAGTACTGACTGCTCAGCCAATGAATACCAAATGTTTCCTTATAGGGAAATACCAAATGTTTCCTTATAGGGAAATACTGTATCAAATATGATACGAATGGCCCGAGAGGGTTAAAGTCTTAAGCTGCGTTTTCTCCTGGTCCTTAATTAGTTTCTTTTGTATTTTTTTTTTATTTCTCTCATCTAGAGTAAACTGTACCTGCATATTCTTTCAAGTTTGTTTTCCAGTGTCGGTTTGCCTTTGTTTTTAACTCTTTATAGGTGTGTTTATTAAGGTTGTAATGTGCGTTGTGACGCAGTGGACGAGAAATCGGAGAGCCGAGTTCGAATTTCAGTTGAATTCATTGCATTTACTTACGCGCAAATACCATTGGGAAAGGTATTAATCAGTCTCTTTCTTCCAGTTATGGGTTAAATAACAGTACAGATTGGGTTCTATAGCCTTGGCTGGCAACCAGTCTACCACAGCAATGGCAACCTACTGCGGGATAATTTTCTGCCCAGAACACATGATCGCCCAAGCGTGTTTCACATATGGCACTTAACTGACTGAATGTTTCTTCATTAGTAGTTACCGTCATCATTGTCTATTCTCTCGGGGATTTTCTGCAGCTCGACATCCAATTTCTTTTTCAAAGTATTTTAATTGTTTGGCTAGCTTCCCCACCTCTCTCTCATATACGAGACTAAGTTGTCTTTCGCTTCTAACGGATTGTTTACTTTTCAGGTAGCACCTGATAACTAGCTATTTTCCTGATTTCATTTTTCTTGATTATAATTATTGGATAACGACTGTAGACTATCAGAGTACTTATTCATTTTCTGATCTTTCTTTTATATGCCGTCTCCCCTAAGACGTTGACGACTCTCCACAATTCCTTGTCTGTTGTAGATCTGATTAAATTTTAGCTTTTTGTTATCTTTCCTGGTATCAACATTTCCAAGTTTTCTTTCCTCATTATGTGTCCTAGAAAACTTAACCGTTTCTTTCTTATAAGTATAAGTGTCCTTTTTGTTTCCATTCCCTTTAAAAAAATTGCTCATGTATTCGTTGCATGATATTGTTAGCATCATTCTGTATTTCTTTTAAATCAAGTCTCTTGATCTGTGAAGAGAAAGTCCTGCATTCACTTCCACATATGAGAACAGATATTACGTAACAGTTCCTTTCTCTTTATTTAACTTACAGACTTTATTATACGTCCATTTGTAAGCATTGTATATCTTTAATTATAAACTTATCCCTTATCCTTTGGAGCCTGTCTTAGCGTAAAAACTGCCTTAACAATGAGGATACGGAAATCAACTGGTTACGGCTTCTCAAATCTAGTCAAAGAGCGATTATTTTATCAGAACGCCTGATACGTCGCAACTTTGTTTATATGCACTAGCAATATTAGATTTTTTTTTTTTAGGTGAAAGAACTATCATTACTGCTTGAATAGTATTTCAAGCATCTTACTTCTATTGCTTTTTTATTGACAGTCCAAGATTGCCATTCCACGATATTCGAATATCATAATCAGTGCTTATTCGGCTAATCAATGTGTACATGAAGCTGATTCTTCTGATGGATCAATTTTCAAAGTTCTAATTGGCCATTATTGCCCCGTGTTGGCCTCATCGATGTCAATAGCTGGCACTCTCCTGCAGAGACGATAATGAAAGCGACTTGAATAACACTACTTCAACATTTCGGTTGCTACAACTTCATGAATTAGAAATAGAGGTGTCTTGCTGGTTGAAATAAAAGAGGCGGTCGGTGAGATCAGAGTTGATTAACTTAATGCATAAATTGGCAGATTTTATGAAGATATCAACATAATTTATCTCTAATGTAATAAGTGTCCACTGATGAAAGCTATAAATAAAAGTCATTCCTGTGCAAGATATAGCGCTAACGAAAAGCACAAGGCCATTTACTGTAGAGTTACAAGGGAAAAATCATAGGCGGGTTAAGGGTCAAATTATAAGTCATTAAATACCTGAGAACATCTTTGATGGTTTTGTGGTAACTAAGATATGTTTACAGTCTTAACATATTTCGTATGCAAATAATTAACTTAATGCATGTGAACAGCTTAAATGAAAGCTTGATGGCAGAAATATGTACTAAAATAAGTGATCTATCTTCATAAAGTTAATTCAAATATATTGAAAGTTTAACACCTTTTCAATTGTCCTCTATAAATTACGAAATGCCACAGTCCGGTTTAGTGCCATTGGTGACGTAATAATTAATTCCGAGCAACCTGTTCGAATTTAATACAGAAGCATTTGAGAGTGGGTGGTAAAAGCATCAAGGCTAGACCTGTTTGTTGACTGTGACAGAGCCGTCTGTTTCCGAATTTCCATCAGTAACTAGTGTTTGGGCTAATTTGAACATTAAATCTGAAGCAGAAATTTACAAAAGTAAACTGCAAAATACATGTTCCAAGAATTACATAGGTGAAAACTCTAGGAATTTAAGTTTTAGGTATGACGATAAACTACATCCGGCAGCAAAGTTAAGGTCCCAGCTATGGACAAATAAGGAATTACCAAACACACACACAAAATATATTAAAGTATAAAAACACATTTTTTTAAAAAAATGACCAATAATACACCTTATCTTGAGTTTAACGACGGAGTTTTAGAGAAAATGGAAACAAAAAGGAAACTTACTTAGCATCACGAAGAGGCAGTTGAGGCATATGAGGAAAGAGGGATTGGAAAATCTGATACTCACGGGAAAGAGGAACATAAGAAAACAACGACTAAAATACTTAATGAGCTTGAGTAAATCTATGTCGGAAAATGGCTCTGGAAGAAATAACAAAGACGAAATTTATTAAGAGCTACAAGGGACAGGAAAATGTGGAGAGCCATGATCACCTATGTACTCGAGGGACACTGTACATAAAAAAGAACGTAAAACATCACTGATAAACACACGTACTAAATCAGCTTGACAGCTGAGTCAGTTGAATTTGTCACCGACAAAATTTAGGGGTTGGAGGCAACAAAAAACAAAAACAAAAAACAAAAAAAAACAAAACAAAAAACAAAAAAAAAAACAAAAAAAAAAACAAAAAAAAAACAAACATAAAAACATATGGCGCAAAACTAATATTTCGGATGGTATATTATATTCAATGAAAGTAAGTTCTCTGCTGTACAACGAATTCGCGAGCCATTGTCTTGTGTAACAGAACTCCCAAGAGAACATTTTCCCCGATCACTACAAACTTAACCTATTCGGATTTAGAGTTAACAGTTACCTTCCCTTATCCATATAAACTGCTCCTTAACGTAACCCTCTACCTCGAGTGGAACCCCCCGGGCCTTGTACAGGCTGAACCTTATTGTAAAAAAAGTTTCAGATAGCTTTCTTCCAGTGACAATACTAGGTTTCCCTAGCTTATCACCAATTTTGAATTATCACAGTATTTTAACGGTTATACTTATGACAGACGTATGTTTGAAATCACCGCCCAGCCAATTCCTCTCCTGGTTAAAAAGGCTTCCTTTTGAAAAAGCACTGCATTAACCTAACTTAGATATTATAATCCACTATAAAATAAATTTTACTAATTTCCATTATATGACTCGATTTAGGTTTGAAAAGTTTTTTTTTAACGAATAACGACTTAGGTAACATTCAATAAAATATCTTAGATAACGCAATTAAAAAATGATTTAAAGAGTCGACAATTTGGTTGATATGCAGATGGAAGCAACAATTAAGTTTTAGAGGAAATGGAAACAAAAAAGACATTTAACAACAACAAAAAAGAAAGATGAAATGTCTATGGCATATGAAGAGGAAAGAGGGCTTGGTAAATTTTATACTCGCAGGATAGTTTGGAAGCAAGAGAGACAAGGGAAAACAACGAATAACCTACCTAACAAGCTTGAGTAAATGAATGACTGAAGGAACAAATAAAAATAAAGTCTCTTAAAAGTTACTAAGAACAGAAAATTGTGGGGAGCCATGATCACCAACGTCTTGAAGGGACACGCTATACAGAACAGACACTAGTTTTTTTTTTATAGCGTGAGCTTTATACTAATCAACAGAATTGATGTTTCGTTTTATGCAAGAAAAATTGACTTGTCAGATGTTACATTTTTCTTCGATTTAAAATATCTGAGTTAAATATGGCAGTGTGCTTGCGTCTGGGTGTCTGAAAGTATAAACATTATAAAATCGATAGAACTTCTGGCCTTTTCATTTACACAAGAAATGGGAGCCACCTAAAAAAAAAAAAAAAAAAAAAAAAAAAAATATAAGGTAGAAACGAAAATCTGAAATTCAGCATAGGGAATTTTATGCGGATAGGTAACGGCTATCGGCATGGGATGTAGAATTAACGAGTTTAATTTTTAGCCAAGTCTTTTGCATTCGCTTCTGATGAATGCCTTTGGCTTTGGGAAATTTATGAATCCATCCCTCCCATCCTAGTTAAGTAGCAGAATAGACCTGGCTCTTTTATGTTCGGTGTCAACCGGTCTAAGCAGAAAACGACTGGATTCAGAATTGTTGACAAGACAAAGAGAAATTACTCTAGCATCTTTCCTAAAATGTTATGAAAATTCACAAATAAAGTTTGTCAAGAGCCATTATTACATACGTTCTATGAAACATGGCATTAAAAACACACAAAACATGTCCTACAAAACTAACAGTGTAATGTAAATATTCGAGAAAATATTATCTAGAAACGCTCACCAAAGTCACTAAAAAAATAAAAAGACAGACACAGTTGACAGTACAATTTCTTAGAGTAAGAGGATCACTTCTTGAGGTTACACCGGAATTAACCGGACATACAGATCGTGTAAAAAACAAAAAAAAAACAAAAACAAAAAATTGCATGCAATATAAGGAAAAATGACAAAACTCGAATTATCAAAAGTTAATTTTCAAACAAAAGCTAACAAGTTGGGAGTAACAATAAAGTTTAGGTTACCCATTTTAGTACCAAAAAAGGTGTAAGTCTGGAATAGTTTTCACGGTTGGAAATTTTCAATAAAATAAGTGTCGATTTATATAAAAGTTCCGCTAGGATTTTTAAATAGTAGTTTGATATACATAAAAAAAAAAAAAAAAAAAAAAAAAAAAAAAAAAAAATTGTGTTGCTGAGACAATTATTTGAGATATCACTGTGTCGAGAGGGAAATTGACGAAAATAATTATTTATTTGTGCCGGTATTTGTATCTGGTACGCAAGATTAGGTCGAGACTAAAGGTTGAAAGTACATAGAGTTTCCCATCCTTTTTAAGAATATTTGAAAGAGAAATTTAAACCATAAAAAGAGTTGAAAATTATTTATTCTTTAATAATACGATTCTGGGCTTTAAAAACATTGTAGAAGAAATATTTGAAAAAGAAAATTAAATTTTAACGGCAGATGAAAATTATTTTTCACTGATAATTCTGTGCTTTAAAAACATTGAAAACTGATATATTAGCTAATGTGGGAGTTCTTTGTATTAGAATTATAAATTCAAACAAATACTTCAAGATTAAACAGAAAAAAAAATCTATAAAATTATTTGATAGTTTGTTGCAGAAACATTTGTTTGCTTATTCATATTTTAATTTGATCTGAAGTGAATCTAACAAGAAATAAATCAACCTTACCCACGGGCGTGTCAGGTTGGGTTTGTATTCAGGAAGAATCGCCCTTTCCTTCACTTCCTAGACTATGGTCATGATAATATAAACCGTTTCTTTATAAAAAGACATTCGGTAGTCATTGACCGAGCAGCCAGTGCCACTTTGAAATGTATAAAATCGTTCTATTAAAACATTGTTTTAAAAATGGTTCTTTTCAATGTTAGAGATTTTCTTATTAATCTTATAGCGGGTTATTCATTCTCTTCCAGTTTATAGTGGAGAGTCCATTCTAGTGAAGGGTAGTTGTATGTTGTATGATTAACGGAATTTGGCCTCGGATAGCCCACTATAAGTCATAAAATGATTATAAATCAAGAAAAGCAAATTGAGTTGAAAAATAACATTTTATATATACACATATCAATTAAGGTTTTTACAATTAAAGTAATACTTGAAGTATAGGTCCAACGGACGTTAAAATGTTCATGGCAATAAAATGCTAAAAAGAGATTTAATGCTTAGGAATGTGGGAGTGTTGTGAGTAAGGAATGTCTTTGATATATTCTCTCCTTAGGTCAGTAAGTAGTTTTGAGACAGCGAAAGATAAGAGGAGAGGGAAAGAAGGCTAGGATAGTAAGCCGCTTGACTTGAGGTCAAGAGAGCTACTAATTACATTCGTCCTTCTAGAGTTTGGGTCAGTGTCTGCGTCTGTCTCGGCTTTTTATATCTTTACATCGCAGCAGATCATTTGGGAATTCATATCCATATTTGATTCTGGGCTTCCCATTGAAATTCGCGTAGGCTCGCGAACTGGAAATTTAATATTTAATTAATTTTTATTTTTCAACCGGAACATCTGCGCGAATCCGGTTGCGCACTGACGACTTTTGGCCATTTGCTTTATGGTCGTGAGAGTGCGAACATCCGGTCCCTCGCTATGCTCGGTCGGTATCACCAAAATCTTTTGTTTGAAATAGCGAAGAACATCAACATCTTGATGATAATATTTTCTATCCAAGTTACATGTGCTATTCCTTTTAGTTATTGCTGTTGTTAAAATCCTTAAGTAATGTGGTCAGTTATTTGATAAAACACTTCGAGATTCTGTAGCGCCAGCCTACGAGGTTTGAAGTAGGACGGTCCTCGCTAAGACCATTTTTCCCTTACAAAGTTTACATTGACCATTCTTCAGAATCCGATTCTTTTATGTTCACATTTTCAAATGATTATCAATTTATCAAGGAACCAAATTTCAGACGATGTAGGTTCTGATGATCAGGTATATTGGTTTTGCAGGCAAAATTTACATATCCGATGGATTCATTTGAAATTAAAAAAAAAAAAAAAAAAAAAAAAAAAAAAAAAAAAAGGTAAAAAATTTATTTTTTTAAAAAATTCAAATGTTTCGTCTATAATAGAGAAGGAAATCTTACATGAGGTTTCCTCTCATGCTACGGGTAACTGAGCTATTTCTGATCACATTAACTAAACATTGCAGTTCGTTATGAGAAGCTTTTAAATTGATGTCATTCTCATTAGTCACGAAGCACATCAGGGCCGTAGATATATATATATATATATACGGCCCTAGTATTTATGCTCTCACACCCTGATTGAGCACTCTGGAAGAGTGGGAGGCTTTGTAAACAGTAGCTACCCCGGCATATACGCAGCGCTCATCCGATAATGAATTGGATCACTTTAGCTATTGGGCGTGTTTATACGCGCTAAAAAGCCGGACGCTCGTGGCCTAGGGGTAGAATCACCGACTGACGCCAATTCGGTCGGGTTTCAATCCTGGGTTAGGAAGCGTAACGGAGTCTAAGCCGTACTGATGAGTTGTAATACAGCGAAACAGATCTGTCTGCGGATGACATATATATATATATATATATATATACACACACTTTAATCGGAGCAAGAGTGCGTATCTATGCTAGGATGATACAAGGAATTATATTTCTCTTCGGGCTGATTTTAATTCAGACTGGTTGATAGCCAAGCGAGAGAACCTCGCCTGTCCTACTTATTCCCGAGCTTAATATTTGCCTTATAATTCTGACCAACATATTTTTTGTCGTTTTACTTACAACTTTTCGGCCGTTGTACCCTTTAGAGTACTCTGAACCGAGCCCTTTATTCAATCCATGGCAATGAATTGTTATTTTGCTTTCTATACTTAGGGAATATTTCATACCAGTACAGAGCTACCACGATTACTTAAATTTGTATCGCTTGTAAGTTTCAGCCAATTAACCAGAATATGTGACCTTTTAAAACTTGAGATAGCTAGCAAAATAAAGCGCAGGTTTAAACCTATCTGGTTCCCTGGCAGTTCTCAGTTCAATTCATGGAACTGGTACATTAAATGTCATTCTCCGAAAGAAACGGCCATCAACAGAAATGCGAATAAAACCGGTCATTATTAACGGATAAAAGAGATCTCATAAGCATAAAAAGTACAATGAGAACAAACTACATACGTGGGTTAAATAAAGGATTCAGTTTAAAATTTACAAATTATCATTTACAACGAAAGACATGTGAAGAAGCCTGGAACGTATAACGGTCAAAATGTTCTGAGTGTTTAAAAAAATACTATAGGTGCAGGTTGGTCTGAATGGTAAAACATAATTCCTTACCTTAAATATTTTGACATAAAAATATTGAGATTGGGTTTCGTAGAAGATAAAAACCCAAAAGACAAGCAAAAATCTTGTCTAAATCTTAAAAAAAAAAAAAAAAAGAAAAAAAAAGGCGATGGTTTGCGAAAAGAAGACAACTTGACAGAGAAACTTTTTCTTCAGGCATTTATTATTAGAAGCATCAAAAAGTGAACATTTTATTTAATACTAGTTTAAAAGACGCACTCAGTGTGAACCTTTAAGCTAGATTCTGTGGAGGGTTAATGGGGCCACTGGCTCCAAACTAAAGGAAAATTCTGATAATAGCAATAATAATTTTGAAGAAATAACTTAAAATCCCGCAATGCACTCAATGAGTTTTCAAATCTTCGCTTTAACTCTGAATCGGATTCTAAGTCCAATTCTGCCCTAAAGAACGAATATTGAGTTCTTCAAATCGCCCCAACTACAACCCCGGGTGGAACTTAAACACCCCTGGAACACAACTGGGTGAGTTCTTCAAATGCAGTTCTTCAAATCGCATACCCCGTGGAACTACAACTGGGTAGAGTTCTTCAAATCGCATACCCCGTGGAACTACAACTGGGTAGAGTTCTTCAAATCGCATACCCCGTGGAACTACAACTGGGTAGAGTTCTTCAAATCGCATACCCCGTGGAACTACAACTGGGTAGAAAGAGTTCTCGGGAAAGTTCTTCAAATCGCATACCCCGTGGAACTACAACTGGGTAGAGTTCTTCAAATCGCATACCCCGTGGAACTACAACTGGGTAGAGTTCTTCAAATCGCATACCCCGTGGAACTACAACTGGGTAGAGTTCTTCAAATCGCATACCCCGTGGAACTACAACTGGGTAGAGTTCTTCAAATCGCATACCCCGTGGAACTACAACTGGGTAGAGTTCTTCAAATCGCATACCCCGTGGAACTACAACTGGGTAGAGTTCTTCAAATCGCATACCCCGTGGAACTACAACTGAGTAGAGTTCTTCAAATCGCATACCCCGTGGAACTACAACTGAGTAGAGTTCTTCAAATCGCATACCCCGTGGAACTACAACTGAGTAGAGTTCTTCAAATCGCATACCCCGTGGAACTACAACTGAGTAGAGTTCTTCAAATCGCATACCCCGTGGAACTACAACTGAGTAGAGTTCTTCAAATCGCATACCCCGTGGAACTACAACTGAGTAGAGTTCTTCAAATCGCATACCCCGTGGAACTACAACTGAGTAGAGTTTCTCAAATCGCAAAAATCTTGGAACTGAATTGTGGAACTTCAAAACCGGACGTCACGAAACGGTTTCCTACCCATCCGGTCTCAAATCCCAATATGCTGGATTTTTAAGTACCAGATGAAGGGTAAATTTTCAATCCTGAGATCATCCTGATTTTAAAAAAAAATTATAATATATCTATGTAGGTATAGCCTGGCCTGTGTTAGTGGTATTTTGGACAGACGTAGAGGGACAGGATATACCGTTATTTAGAAGAAAGTAGATTAGATAGATATGTTGATTAGTCTTGTTTTGTACGACAATAAGTATGAAAAATAATATTTCTGGATAGTGTTCATTTTTACTTATGCTACTAGCCAGTTGTGACTATCCTTACGCATTCGTGAATAAGCTAATGCGACATTTTATTATGCGCCATGTTCCCTCATGAAGTAGGTTTTAACTCCCCCTAGCTTCCTAAAATTTTTAGCTCCAAGTACTGTCCCTAATTACACCTTCACCTCACAGTCAGTGTTCTGCTATCCGTTTATACTGTATTCTACAGTGTTTTAGGTAGGTTGCTTTATGCTTACCACTGCTCTACAATGTCATGCGGGTGTCAAATTCTCCAAGTCCTCTTTCCTTATCATATGTTCTAGAAATTACTACTGTTTGATTCTAGATTCAAGCGTTTTCAATTTTCTTTAAACACTTTCTCGTTGCTTACAAGTTTTTTCCATGATATTTTCTTTTAGCATCCTTTGGCTTAAATTCTCTTCCTTCTCAGAGGAATTTGTTCAGCATTCACTGGCACATAGGAGGATTGATATTACAGTTGACATTGATAGCAGTCTAATATTAATCTGTTTCTAACGAAATATCCCCGGTTCGTTATACTACTACAATATTATATGTAAATAAGATAGCGGCGTGTCCATTTCTTTTAGGTTTATTATATTCATTTACGCCCAAATACCCGAGGGTAAGGTTCTCCCCCCCCCCCAGTTATGGGCTGAATTAATAAGATCTGTATCATTAAACAATTATTGTATCAAAAAAAAAAAAAAAAAAAAAAAGTGTTCTATGGTTTTAAATAACCTACAATGGGTTGATAAGCCGTAAAAAAAAGTGTTCTATGGTTTTAAATAACCTACAATGGGTTGATAAGCCGTAAAAAAAAAAAAAAAAGTGTTCTATGGTTTTAAATAACCTACAATGGGTTGATAAGCCGTAAAAAAAAAAAAAAAAAAAAAAAAAAAAAATGAATTGATTAATCAATAAATTCCTGAGGAAACAGATTCGAATTCGAGTGTAGCTAGAGGATTATTATTTTCAATCTGCATTGCTTACTCCGTTAGAGAAAGTTGTGATAAAAAGTAAATGAAGATGAAAGAAATGCCAGTGGGAAAATTAATAAAAACGTTAACTTTGAAATTAGTTTTCTCTTTAATCACATTTTATTAAGAAATACAAATTAGTATAAAATATGAACAAGGCTAACCACATATTTTGCTTGCTAATATTGATTAGCGATGGTGAAGTTTTTCTTTTCAGAGTTTCTTTCATCTTTCAAATAAAAAGATGCATAAAAGAGCTTTTTGTTGTTGTACCAACAGGTGCGATTGAGTGGAGGCGAAGGTTGGGTATTAGCGTGATTGCAAATGGAAAGAGTGTGTATTAACTAAGGGTGTGTTATTGCAGGCAAACGAGCCCTCACTTTGCAAAAATGATATGAACTAAATTTAGTATGCAAATTCTTAGTCGAGCTCTTCCATGACTTGAAGACTCAAATCACTTCCGAGATGTATCTGACCTTATGTAGAAACTAGTTTACAATTTATTAAAAAAAAAAAAAAAAGAAGTATAATTTAAGCCATTTTGCAATGACATTCATATTTTTTCATAAGTATTACATGATTATATATATCCGAAGACTCTGCAGGATCCAGAGCGCCCATAGATAAATCAAAATTATCCGTTGAGTTTTTAGTTCATTGTCATAAGTTCATAAGGATTGATTTCCTATATATATATATATATATTATATATATTATATATATATATAACCTGTTCTTTTTATTTTCTGTATCATTCCCTTTATTTCCTATGTATGTCTCTTTCCTTTTTTGTTTTCCCTTCTTTTCTATCCTCTTTACCGCGTACGATTTTCCCAAAATAAAGGAAAGGGAGATTTTTAAAAATTTTTCAAAAATAACGTTTATTACAATTATTAACTACCTGATGAGACATTATTTTTTTCGATGTATAATCTCAAGTTATAGTTTACAACAAAATGTACAAATTTTGTAGTAAATTAAAATTTGTACATGTTATAAACTATAACTTGAGATTATATACCTCATTTATTGGCCAGAGTCGAATTAGACCAGAAAACAGGTGTATCAAAAAGTGCTTAATAAGTATTTCAAGAAAACATTAACATGCAGAGCTTTTAAATATTCTAACTAGGAAGGTTAACAAAATACCCTGCTATGGTTTCAGGGGCTCTACGGCCGCGTGTTCGGAACGATTTTCGGCGTTTTGGTTGAGATCAAAGTGTAGTATCTGTTCCGTGTAACATTGTACCCCCTGAGTTGATTGCTCGGGTATAAGTTTCGCCTGTAGGACTCTGGTACGGTGTGAAACAGCGGTGCTTGTTGGGTCGTTCGGATCGTTGGGTAGTGGAGAGCCTCCGTCGGCAGGAGGGCAATGGCCACCGAAAGGCCAAAAATTTCGGAGCCCTCCACAACGGCGCTATGTGGAGTGGCTGATGGCGAACGGATCCCGGAGGTAGATGGTGTACTACCTCCGCATATTAGTAGCCAACCGATGGCTACTAATACTGCTACCACGGCGTGGAGTAGCAAGGAAGGAGAGTGGCAGGTGGCCAGTTCGGATAGTCAGAGGTCGGTTTGCTCTGAACATGTCAGCGGCAGAGATGGAAAGTTTTGGTACCCCCGTTTCGCAGGTCCCGAAAAAGCCTGAATCTCCCATCCCTTCTACCTCTGGGTGGAAAGGTGGGAAAGTGAGAAAGGGGGAGGAGTACTACCAAGGCCTAAGGGAAAAGTACTCGTAGTACATCTCAGGGACAGAATTACTGTCAATACCGGAGCATTTGTCAGCTATTGAGCCAAGAATCATCTCCCTGCTGACAAAGGACCCCAAAACGCTGAAGTTTGTGGGGGTCGGCAGGGAGACAATTGAAGAGGCCATAAAAGCCTTAAACATCAAGGCGAAAGCAGTGGCGAGAAGAAGCCACTCCTGAGGAAGCAAAGCAGTTGGCGGGAACGACGCTAACAACCAAATCACTGAAACTACAGACAGAATACATGGGAACCAGGAAGACTCGGGTGACTCTCCATGGTGTGCCGACGGACATTAGCAAGGACCACGTTGGTGCTTTTTTCTCGCAATATGGAAGAGTGGCGGAGGTGGCCTCAGTGTTATCAAAATCAGGCTTTATGACTGGTGACATAACCCTGCAGGTGACGGTGTCAAGAAAAGAATTCACCGATATTCCTAACATCCTCATCTGCAGATCAACTTTCATTAGGGCTTCTCCCTGGGGAAGCCCTTTCTTTTTAACACGGGATGGGGTAGGCGTGGGAGTCAGAGAAAGGGTGGGGGTAGAAGAGGGAGTCTGAGATGTCAATGGGGTCAGTTTAAAAGTATGGTCATCGCAAAAACGGAACCTACTGAAGCCGCTACTAAAGCTGACTTCGGTAGAGAACAAGTCGACGGAAGATCCCAAGAACTTTCCGCAGGCCCCAGGCGTTATTACCCTCATTCGGAGTACGGGGGGCAACCTGCGGGTCTGGGACGATATAGCGCAAGTTGAGAAGATTTATCCGGACATTACGATGTTTAGGAGTAACACTCCTGAATTGAAAAAAATGGCTGCAAACTGTGCAGAGAGGTTCCCCGTTTTAATCCACTCCTGTCTCTATAGGGTGTTAAAACTAACGTACCCTACGGACGTGGGCGGCATTGTCGTAGATAGACGGATTACGTCCGATGTTGGTACAGGGTCCCTAGCACAAGCCGTCGGGGTCCTAACTGCCAAAGATTTTCAACCTTTATGTGACTAGAGTAATTTTTCTCCGTTTTTTCTAATTGCAGGTTTAAAAGATGTCTATCAAGATAGCCAGTATAAATGAGAGGGGCCTGAGGGATCGGGGTAAGGCAGCCCGCCTGCTTCGTGACCTCTTGTCCTTCGGCGTGGATGAGGCAGTATTATTCTTTCCCCAGTCCAATTTATTTTCTCCTCTCCACTCCCTGTAGAAAGAGAGCCTCTTGATTTTGGTCCTCTGGCCAGAATACAGCGGCCTCTTTGTTTTGAGGGTGGGCTGGGTCCTACTAACACAAAGTTTATGTTGCTATGTTTAGTTCGAAAATTTTTTTGTTTTGGGGTTTTTTGTTTCATCTTTCCCACCCCCTCATGGCTTGTCATGTAAATTTTTATGTATATTTTTGTACATATTGTTAAAATTTTTTATGTACATTTGGGGCGTTTTTTAGGTCCTCGGTATGTCGTGTGGTATTTTGGTGAACGATAGGAATGAGTGTTGATGGATAAATTCTTGTGGTGATTGAGCATATTTGTAACGTATGTCTGGGTCGCGAATCAGATTAGCTAGGTATAAGATAGAGTACTGATGACCATCCTCAGTTTTGTTCCCCCCCTTTTTGGTCTAGTGCCATAAGCTTGTAATTTAAGCCAAATAAATACCCTGCTATGGTTTCAGCCTTTTAGTATAGTCAGGCGTTATATGTTAACTGATTATCCAACACTTTTTAAAACGCATAGCAGAAGGTCAAAATAAAGGAGGAGTTGGTCAAGATTAGCGAAATAATATTGTACATACTTTCACCCGGGTTTGTACAAGGCCAAAACGTATTTTCTAATGTGTACACACCCGGACATTATTTCGGACCTTTCTCGTTCTGGAAATGACCCTATAGCTATTTTTTTCTGCAGACACCACCAC
This sequence comes from Ascarosepion bandense, assembly GCA_037127315.1. Lineage (NCBI taxonomy): Eukaryota > Metazoa > Mollusca > Cephalopoda > Sepiida > Sepiidae > Ascarosepion > Ascarosepion bandense. Next base: position 1,923,039 of record JBBBDQ010000835.1, read on the forward strand.
CGTTGCAATGTTTGTCCTTTCTTAATATACTTCAGGTTACATAAAGATCTTTGCCATTTTTTAATGGAAATTAAAAGAAAATCATTGCCAAAATCCTATGAGTGTATCATCAGCAACAAAACCTGTTTCCCCGCCAGTCTTTTTTGGTGAAGAGGATGGTATGAAACCCAGCGGAATATTAAAGAAGATCCTCCAAAGGGTGTATAAATATTTTTAGAGTCATGGCAACCTAGCACAATGTGGTTGGTTGGGTTCTGTAGCTTTATATGCCACTAATGTGATGACGACTGATTGCTTCCTAAACTGAAATCAATAGCCTAAGTGAGGGATTCCCCCGATGGAAGTAACGGACAGCATGTCCGTGACCAAGGCGAGTTTTCAAGCTGTTGCTCAACCTGGAAGAGAAAAATGGGTCCTGCCATCTCTACTTGCCCTAAACACGTTACTAATGAACCCAGACCTATGGAGGGAACTGGTCAGGTACTCAGCTGCGTGTCAGCCTTACGAGCATACTTGGTCATGAGACGAAGGATAGTTTTTGTTCTTCAGCTGGAACCATTGTTTTTTTACGTAACTTGTAGTCCAAAGACAGAAATGCGAAGCTAAGTAAGCATCTGCAACTAATAACATAGCAGATGCTCGATAATGGCTTAGACCCAAAGTTGTTATTTAGAACGAGCAGATTTAAAGACGCCCCTCCTTTAAAAAAAACAAAAACAAACAAAAAAAACCCCACAAAATCAAAAACAAAAAAAAACGACAAAAGTATTTAACTAACCATCATGATATTTCATTTGAACTAAATATGACATTTTCGAATTACGTTCGGTACACAAATGAAGGCTTTAAGATTCTCATGAAACCCTCTTCCACTTAAGCCATTAGAAGAGGAGCCGGTCAGTTGCAGCAGTCCAGTAATTCTAACCAATTCCAATTCGATTCTCATCATTCTATTTCTAGAAGTCGAATGGCAACTTCTACAGGAGAATTAATGACAATAACATTATGCAATTTATATTTTTGTACCTGGTGGATCAGTTTTTGATCTATTTTGACTTCCAGTGCAAAAACAAATCACACGGAAACACTTTCATTAATGTTTAAATTCTGGTTTCAAATTGATTAATAATATAACTAAAGGCTTTCCGTATTGATCTTGTCGCGAACAGTCATTCATATTTAGAGGATTTGGGATGTAATTGGATTATAGATAATTATAACATCACCCGCTTTGGAATATGACAGTCACACGACAAAAAAAAAAAAAATGAAACCCATGAGAATATTAAACTCATGCCTTTCTTCTTGAGGGTGCCATGGAGTGAGATATGATAGTTGACTTTAGAACAAAAATCTAAGTGAACTTAATTTTACCGGAAAGATTTATATAGTCAGAGGATGTTTTATTTAAAAATTTACTTCTTGTAGTGTGTATATATATATATATATATATTTTTTTTTTTATAAGCGTTTCACCCCGAGCAAGGCATGTCACTGCCACTACTGTGCAGGGGGCTACGTAGAGAGGAGAAAGGCTGGTTAAATATAGGACATAACAGAGGGTGGGTGATAGGCGGGTGAGGATACCGAGAATGAGGGTTGGGTAGATGAGAGTGTTGTGAGAATAGTTGGGAGTTAGTGTGATAGGAGGTGTCTATTGACCCTACATTTAAACACCTGGAGATTGTAACTGTCGGGAAAGCAGACTTGTGGAAGGGAGTTCCACAGGCGGGAAGCGCGAGAAAAGAAGCTGTTGGAGTAGAATTTACGGTTACATCTTATTTGTTTAACTGTAAAAGGGTGGGACCTAGTTGCTAATCTAGTATCTCGTGTAAATTCGTGCCTGGGCGGCACCAGTGATCTAAGCTCATCGGATATATATATATATATATATATATATATATATATATATATATATATATATATATATGAGTAAGTGCTTAATTGTGATAATGTTTAGTGCAAAAAAATTTTTCAGTGGTTTTACTGATACATTTTATTTTGCCAAGCAGGTCCTTTATCTTAAAGTGCTCGATATTGGTAGTGATGGGGGGATAGAGTGTTGTTAAGTACAAAGTGTTTGTCTCTTTAACTGACCAGATTCATACCGGCTCCAAAGCTCTGACGAGTGAGAACATCATGAGGGTGTCCTCAAGGATCTTTGAAGTTTGCATCAATCTGCTCAGTTAAAGAGACAAAACCTTTGTACGTTATATAGTGTTTTTTTGTTTTTTAACAAGGTCAAAATATTGGGACACCGAGTAAGGATCGAACTCACTATTCAGATGTAGTGAGAAAAGCTTGCTGACCATTAAACCGCGTCGAAGTGACCAATATATACAAATATCGGGTTTGACATTTTTTGTAAAGAAACTTGTTTTATCATCGATGAAATTTTGTTCAAAAGTAATGAATTAATTTGCTTTAGTTCTTGAAATAAAAGTTACGAAAACTGATCTTAATACATACAGGCAATAACGGTTAACATTTTTTAAGAACCATTATTTTTCGATTCGCTAAATGTATAATTGGAGAGTACTGGTGTACATTTAAAAGATTAGAGCTATAGCATAGCATACAAACTGACCAAAAACAAACTAGAAGGCCCCAGAAAGTCATATTTCTAATATAACTATATACTATTTGAAAATTTTATGTTGAGGAGGGGGCGGTACATTTTTTTTTAAGATTCATCGAATTAAGTTATAACATTTTAAACATATGTATACATACAGACACATAATACACATACGTACGTACGTACATACATATCATGCGTACATATGTATATATATATATATATATATATATATTATGCGTATGTGTGTGTGTTTGTTTTACTGATCAAGCTTAGATCTGAACTCGATATTTAATCCTAACTGATTTAAATAAACAACCTTCACCAAGTAAAAATGTCCGTATCTAGATGTACTAAGCATAGCTTACATGTGCCACAAGGCCGAAAGTATAGGGTACCCAGTAAGGCCGAAAGTATAGGGTACTCAGTAAGGATGAAACAAAGAAAAATGTTTAAAAATAAATAAAATAAATCAATAGATGATTTACATTGCAATTTTCGCAACAAAATTTAATCTCTTAAAATTTCCTGAATTTACCTGGAGCGGGGGTAACAAATGTAATATATATATTTTCAAAAATAATTTAATTCATTTGTGAATAAGTCCTGAAAGTTTCAATAAAATCCTACATTTATTTTTGCAGAAATTTCCAAATTAATGTTTGTCACCAGAAAGAAATCTGAGTAACATTACGTTTTTCATTGTAAACTCTCGTAACGATTTGCTTTCTCGCTAACTAAAACAAGATTTTTACCCAAGTTTCGAACGTGTTAGAAGGGATTAAACATTTAAAATAATTTAAAAAAATGCTTTAATCTTTTTTCTTAATAATAAACATTTTGATGAAAAAAAAAAAAAAAAGGAAAAAGAAAAGTTTATTTCTATTAAGTTTGGGGCTTTTTTATTGATACTATGCTGATTTTTCAGCGATTTAGTGGGGTATATATATATATATATATATATATATATATAGAGAGAGAGAGAGAGAGAGAGAGAGGTGTGTGTGTGTGTAGCTGAGGTATCAGATTCAAGTTCTATCTCTGGTTTCAGATTATCTCAGCGCTCTCAAAAGAGCTATTGAAAAAAAATATCTGTAACCTAAAATTGAAATTATTTAAAGTAAACATTCAACGCATAAAATATCTATTTTCTCTTTATCACGAGTAACATTCTTTTTCCTCGATTGGTTCAAGAAATGTTTAATTGCTAAAACTAAAAAAAAAAAACAAAAAAAAAAACATTGTTAACAACACGCTCTATGCAGCCAGTCTTCTTCCGTTCATTATCAGCTATTCACCATTTGCAATAAAACACTTTAAAAGTATGAAACTAAAGTGAGAAGAGTGATGAAGAGCTCAGTTGCACATGATATTCAGCAAGTCTAGACGAGCATGCATGGGAATGTCAAGACAAATTTGGCGGTAATGCAGTTAAAATATTATTTATTCATATGAAGGAACATCTTTAACTTTGTCAATAAAGCATTTAACCTTAGACTGTTTTGCGGGGAGGAAGTTGTTAAATTACCCAAACTTCGTAGGAGGATGGTCAAATGGAAACTAAGTAAGGATGAAGTAAAAATAATTTTTTTAAATGAATGTGAAAAAAACATCCTGTTGAAGTTTGCAGTAAAAAACATGGAATAATTCAAATAAATACAGAACTGTATTTAGAATAAAAATGATCTGTTAATGAATTTATAACGTTTTTCTCATTTGAAAGCATTTTTCAGTTTTATTTCCATTTCGAGAAGTGGGTCTTTTTCATATCGGACAATAAAACTAAGTGATATATTGCTAATAAATTAATGTTTGATCGACGAGGTGTCTCTACGCGTCCACTGGGAGTAAGAAACTAATTTCAGCTTATGATATTCTAACCCTGCCCCGTAGATTCGAAATTCCCTGAAGATCACCCGAATCGACAAGTATCCAATGAAAGCTGAGGGGCATAACGTTCCCGAAACGTTGTGATAGCGCCAACAAAGATTAGGACGAAGACAAAGAGCAAATAATGATATTCAAAAGCTAAATATTGGCTAATGAAATAATCTTTTGGTAAGGTTCGTTTTGCATGCTATCAAAGTTTTTCTCAAAAGCTGTATTAGTCAATAACGTAAGATTATTTCATGCAAAAATTGATGTAGATTGGTGCGCTTAACATCCATTTCGCGCCTCTTCCTGGTCTTTTAGACAGGTCGGTCAGTTAAGTGCTATACGTGAAACACGCTTGGGCGATCATGTCTCGAAAGAGACATGACTGACTGGGCAGAGAATTATCCCGCAGTAGGTTGCCGTTGCTTTCTGCGGCAGACTGGTTGCCAACCAAGGCTATAGAACCCAATCTGTCTTGTTATTTAACCCATAACTGGAAGGAAGAGACGGATTAATACCTTTTCCAAGGGTATTTGCGCATCAGTGAATGCAATGAATTCAACTGGAATTCGAACTCGGCTCCCCGAGTAGACATTTATCTCTTTGGAATCGAGTTTCCGGTTTCTTTTAAAAACTCTTCTCATTCGCTCTCAGTACACCCCTTGTTTCTTACTGACATTGTCTTGCTTGAGGTGAATTGGTTTAAAAAATTGCAAAGAGCATTTTACACAAAGTCTAAAGACGCACATTTCATACCTAAATAGATCGTCATTAACAAAACTTAAAGACCACTTTGTAATTTATGAGAGATTGACTCTTTTACTGAATTAGTATATGATCTATTCATTTCAAACCAAATAGTCCAGCGGTCTGTTTTTTTTTTGTATTTGATTACTGAATGGACGCGGAGAGGCATGCTGACAGTAAAGTGGTTATAGTAAGCAGACGAGAATTCTTTTCTCCACACTTTTCTGCTTTGGTACTTGAAAATTGTTTTTCTGAAACTGTTTTTGACAATTCCCCATGAATTTTCAATTGTCCAAAATTCTGAACGATCTTTGAGAAATGGCATGGAACACCATCATGCACATATAGTGTGCACTGAGGAATGTGTATCTGCTATTACAGTTTCAATTGAAGTAATTTTGCATACATTCAGTCAGTTAAGTTCCATACGTGAAACACGCTTGGGTGATTATATCTCGAAATGATCTGACTGGGCAGAAGATTATCCCGCAGTAGGTTGCCATTGCTTTCTGCGGTAGACTGGTTGCCAGCCAAGGCTATAGAACCCAATCTGTCCTGTTATTTAATCCATAACTGGAAGGAAGAGACGGATTAATACCTTTCCTAAGGGCATTTGCGCGTAAGTGAATGCAATGAATTTAACTGGAATTTGAACTCTGCTCTCCGATTTCTCGTTCCGAGTCGATATCCACTGCACCACAACGCCCATCCTTGCATACATTACACCACTCATTATTGTTCTTGGAGGTATGGAGTAGATTTCGGCTGTTTTACATTTGGACACGACGCGCCAAAGTTTCTGGCTTGGTGGATACTTCAGAGTCGGAGTTGTAAACTTTTAACAGAAACTCTTAGCAAGGTGTGGGTGGGTCTTCTGTTTTGTTTTATGCATAGCGATCTATTGCAGGATAGATTAATCTGAAAGTATTACTCCAGTCTTCAGCTTGACGCTTGGATTTCTTAGCTGGAGAGAGTTGTGGTTTACGAGCCAGTTCGAATGATTTTAAACCGAATTCAAATAGACAGTGTGAAACTATTATAGAACTGACGTTTTACCATTTTGAAGCAGAACAGCATGCATCTTATAAGAATTTTGAAGAATCGTGTAGTAAAATGGTTCTTTCTGCTACTGGTTTTCTTTGGACGTTCACGTAACTTTTTTCGCTAAATGCCGCTGAAGTTTAGAAATTCACGATATCAGTGGGCACAGCAATTTTGCCACAACTTACTTTTGTACGAATTTTACGTTCAGAATAGCCCTAATCGCGTTGAGCCACAATTTGGATTCTTCGTGTAGGTGAAACTAAGGATTTTTTGCCCATATTTTAAGCCTAATTCACTACACAAATACTATCACAATGGCAGCTAATTTGACAATGACAAACTTTTTTTTTACCAGAAATCATGCATGAATAAGGGCTGATACAATAATAAAAACTTATTGGGTCATGTAATCTCATATGATACAAGGAAATGCAAAAAGAAGCAAAAAACGAAAATAACCTTGCTACAGTTAAGTGGTCTTGAACTTTTGTTAATGACTATTACACTGCATTCAATGCTCTGACAGTATAGATGGAAGGCTGAACAATAGAGGATAAATTGCATAGTAAGTCAATCGCAATAAGATGGAATAAAGCTCTGGTTAAGTAAAAAAAAAAAAAAAAAAAAAAAAAAAAAAAAAAAAAAAAAAAAAAAAACACTTCTATGACACATTTACATCTCGGTAGGAAACTGAAGATATATGTTCATTTTTACAACTTTAATTTGTTTGTTATTTCTTATCGCTCATCATAAAAAACCTAAGAATACCAACAGATATATTTAAAAAGATATAACAATATATTAACACTTGAACAGTGGCCAGAAAAGCCGGCCAAAAAACAATTAGCGAGAAATTTGATTTAAAAAGAAGAAGAAAAAAAAAAAGAAATGCGACTTGCATTATAAATAATGATCTTATTCTTAGATGTTTAAAAAAAAATTATTAGTAAACTTTTAGCAGCAACAGCAATGATTTCGTAATTAGCAATTAGGTGAAGTTTAATTTCACTGTCATTCTCAGCAGGACCAAACAACGCACTAAAACCGGTAAAACTTTTCGTTAATACAAAAATTAAGGATACAAAAGAGTATTTGGCTTTTCACTTAAATACGTTGTGCGCTGCGGTGCATTGGATATCGGCTCGGAACGAGAAATCGGGGAGCCGAGTTCACTGCATTCACTTACGCGCAAATACCCTTGGGAAAGGTATTAATCCGTCTCTTCCTTCCAGTTATGGATTAAATAGCAGGACAGATTGGGTTCTATAGCCTTGGCTGGCAACCAGTCTACCGCAGAAAGCAATGGCAACCTACTGCGGGATAATATTCTGTCCAGTCAGTCATATGTCTGTCGAGACATGATCGCCCAAGTGTGTATCACGTATGCCACTTAACTGACTGACTGACGTTGTGAACTATTTATTTAGAACTTGCATAACGTGCAGATTGTGTTTGACTATATTTCTGAGATGAGCTAGTAGTATTTATACTATTTACGACGTTTCGGCCGTTGTAGGCTCCGGCCTTCTTCAGGTGCTAGAAATTTCGAACCGAACCCTTTAATACGATCACTGGGGTATATCATTCCATGTGCAATGCTATTTCTGGTAGCCATATAGTTGTCTTCCTTTAATTTAACTAAGTTATTTGCTCACCACTGCTGTAGCCTGGTATTGAACTCACGACTGAAACTAACCAACGTCTATATACACTGAGCCACGTGTTCTTGTGTTAAAGAACACATGGCTACTAAAAGTGCCATCGCACGTGGAATGAGAACGATATGCCCCAGCAATCAAATAAAAAGGGTTCTTTTCGAAAGTCCTAGCACCTTATAAGGGTCAGAGCGTACAACGGCCGAAACGTCGTAAACATGGCAATAAAAACTAAGGACAATAGTCCGAATAATATCAATAATGTGAAGACTGTGTTTTTGCTTTAATCTTGACCACTGTTCATTAACCCTTAATAAATGCAGATTGAAATTGCAAAAATTGACAATAGTCTAGTAAATTAAAATGATTCGTGAATTAGGGGACAAAAGCAGACCGAGAAATAACTGTGCCGTATACTAAAAATAAGAACTAGGCGAGATAAACCTAGACATTGACAGTGGAACGAGAACAGTATATCCCCGTAGATTAAATAAAGGGTTAATTTCGAAATTCCCTCTAGTTAACCCGGGTCGATATACACCTGATGAACGCCGGAGGGCACAAAAGCCGAAACGTTTTGATAATAACAAATGTGAGAACAGTCTGCATATAAATAGCGTACGAAAATTATGTACAGTGTCCCTTCTGAGCTGAGCGATAATGGCTCTCCACAACTTCGTGTCCTTTTTAGCTCTTAGTAAACTGTCTTTTTGCTATTTCTCCTAATCAATGTTCCGTACACTGTTTACACAAGTTTGTCAAGTTACACAATACTTTGTCATTTTTGCCTTTAATATGTTCCATGAGTATCAAAATTTCCAAGCCCTCTTTCCTCATTATGTAGTTTAGAAATTTCAACGGCCTCATTCGAATTAGTGTCCTTTTTTGTTTCTATTTTCTCTAAAACTTCGTCATTGCTCCATGATATTCCCAGTATTCTTCTGTAGAACCATATTTCTGTTGCCTAAAGTCTCTACTTCAACTGTGTGGAGATTGTCCAGCGTTCATTGGCATATAGAAGGATCATAACAGGTAAGTAATTTTTCTCTTTGTTCCTAACGAGATCTTCCTGTTTCTTGATACTTCACTTAGATTTTGGAACGCATCTTTCGTTATCCCAATGCGCCTTCGGACCCCGGTGTCACATTTTCCGTCATCTGCCGATATCATTTCCAGATTTCGAAATTAAGCTTACAGCACCTGGTAATACCTCGTGAGAAACAAATATGCATGATGAACTGCTTCTTAATAATACTTTTAGTATACGGTAGTAAGTATTGGACAATTTCTTCACACATGAAGAAGAGGCTTGAGGTAACAGACATGTGGGTCTATAGAAGAATACTGAGAAAACCATAGACGGTGTTTGCGAGCAACAAGAAATCTTTTTAAAACAAAAAGTGGGGGTAAAAATGACATACTTATAAAGAGACAGTTGAAATGATTGGGCCATACAATGAGTAAAGAGGGTCTCGAGAATTTGCTATTCACATGATATATTTAAAGCAAGAGAGAAAACTGAAACCTAGCTAACGAGATGGTGTAAACGGGTGGCGGAACTGAAAAGGATAGTGAAAGGAGTAAGCGAAAAATAAGTTGTGGAGAGTCATAATCGCCTATGCCCTGAAGAGACCCCTGTACATAAAATGAACAAATATATATATATATATATATATATATATATATATATATATATTTCCAACGACACTTTCTTGGTGAAAATCAGGAGGCTGTGCAAAGGAAAAAGAAAAGAAAAAATCTGACCGCCGTTATTCTGAGTTTTTTTTACTGGTGTAAGAAATTTGTGTCTGAACCCAAGTAATGACACTTTTCCGGAACGGGTGGAGTGCTAATATTTTTGACAGACAAGCTCAACTTAAGCCCATATTGCATTTTATTCTAATTTAAGCTCAGCAAATATACATGATGTGCGTTGTGGTGCATTGGATATCGGCTCGGAACGAGAAATCAGGGAGCCGAGTTCGAATTCCAGCTGAATTCATTGCATTCACTTACGTACAAATACCCTTGGGAAAGGTATTAATCCGTCTATTTCTTCCAGTTATAGGTTAAATAACAGGACAGATTGGGTTCTATAGCCTTGGTCGGCAACCAGTCTACCGACCGCAGAAAGCAATTGCAACCTACTGCAGGATAATCTTCTGCCTATTCAATCATGTCTCTTTCGAGACATGATCGCCCAAGCATGTATCACGTATGGCACTTAACTGACTGACTGAAATATAGAGATATAAGAGGGCGCTGAAAATTTATCAGCCCGATCAAGAGAATCAACCAAAATTTTAACGATTGCTTATTTACTGAGGTTTTGGGAAGTGGGTCTGGCCAATAACTTTTCGGAACCCCTCGTACAATATAAAAGAAAAGCAATCAAAAGAAAATCTATACAGCGTACAATTCATATGAAATCAGGGGTTATCTGGCTGGAAACTTGGAGGTCGATGAATGAGTTGGCCGAAATTTTGAAATGACAAAAGAAAAATGATTCATTTAAAAAGTTTGAACATTTCTCGAAACGATAAAGAATCACTTCAATGTACGACGATGTATCTAAGTACAGCATAACTCTGAAGGAAGTTATTTGGATCTTTAATGTCTGCTGTTAAACACGCTGCATTTTACTTCCAACGTGAAACTCAAAGAGCGAGTCAATCAACTTTGACAGCCAAGATATTTTTACTTGCATCAATATATATATATATATAATTTTTTTTCCATTCAGAAATCTTTTTAAATGGGACTGAAGAGAGGAGAGTGAATAGGAAAGAGACCAAGATTTTAACAGGCATAAAAAGGCTAAGTGTCTACTTTGACAAAGTGGTTAGTAGCCAAAGAGGGGAACCATTTTCTCACGAAATGCACTATGGACTCAAATATTTTTTTTTAAATTTCAAGAGTGATTCAAGCACTGGTAAAATTGAGAAAATTCTTTGAAGAGCAACAGAATTAAGGGACAAGAGGAAATAAAAAAAATTAAAAAAAAAAGGACAGAAATATATTCCATCAGACAGCAGATTTAGTAGTTGCTGTCAAAACGAAGTGCTTTTTTTTTTCTACCCTTGGCACGTAATCACATTTGCGGGTCACCTAGTGAACAATAAATTCAGTATTAATGGTATGATTATGTGGTGACCGACTTGACAAATAAGATTCACAAATTTCAATTTTAGAACTTCGTGAGTTAAAATGTAATAACTAAGTAAAATCTTTCCTGCAATTTACATTCTTCACTTTTTGCTTTCATTTGTAAAAAAATTACATACAATTGTGCACATGTCATGGGACAATAATTTTTTTAACCTAGTGTACGGAGATATCTTAGTTTATTTGACACAAGTCAAAAAATAGTAAATAGAGAAATTTAAGTACGAATACGCTTTATCACATGCTGTAAACATTTTTTGGCGTCCGTAAGGGGGGAATCCATTTACAATGAATATACATATCAAACTGCCCCTCTAAAAATTTTGAAAATTAAATTAAAATATTTTCTGATATTTGTGATCGGGAGAGCTTACTAAATAGCAATATGAAAAATAAGAAATAAAATGGTTATTTCTTGGAGACATAGGGTTCTGTAGAAAAGCCCTTTTCTTCGCTATTTGAATATCATTAAAATTCGTTTTACGTCAAGGTAACCAAACAAGACGCTAACTTTAAGCACTGAATACTACTACTACTAATAATAATACGTCGGTCGACGTCTTTGCCAGTGAAATAGAAAAAGGATTTCAAATAGCAAGTTCGATTTTTTTTCTTAGGAAAACATGGCGCTGACTACCATCATTATTTGCAACTAAAGCCGCCACTAATTATCGACAAATTTGCATCAATGATTCGCCTTCGTTTAATTAAAGAAAATCTCGATTTTAATTAATTTAGTTGTAGATATTTTTAGATAACTTTTTTTTTCTTTACTGTAATTTTCCACTTGGCTGTGAATTACATGTTGCAATAATTTATATCAACAATTAAAATAATTTCACATAATTGAAATTCCATTTCGCTTACAACATTCGAAAAAATTGCAAAAAACAAAATAAGAATTGTTAGTAAGGCTTTTATAACAAATATGTTAACAGTCAAATAAGCGAGTAAAAAGAAATGTAAAAATATTTTAAAGCATTTACAGTTTTTTTTTTTTCGCTTTAAATGTTATAATTGAAAAACTCACAATAAATATTCTTAAATTTCTTGAAATCCTTCACTACTATTTCGCGGGTAGTTAGTTATCCTTTGAATCATGGGAATGAAAGGTGGTCACATGACAACTTTTTTTTTCTCCATAATATTAGATAGTTTTATTTACCACGGAACAGAGTTATTGTAAATAAGCAGTGTTTGTTGTGGTGCAGTGGATATCAACTCGGAATGAGAAATCGGGGAGCCGAGTTCGAATTCCAGTTGAATTCCCTGCATTCACTTGCGCACAAATTCCCTTGGGAAAGGTATTAATTCGTCTCTTCTCTCCAGTTATGGGTTAAATAATTAGACAGATTGGGTTCTATAACCTTGGTCGGCAACCAATATACCGCAGAAAGCAATGGCAACCTACTGCGGGATAATCTTCTGCCCAGTTAGTCAAGTCTCTTTCGAGACATGATCGCCCAAGCGTGTTTCACGTATGTCACTTAAATGATTGACTGATAATATTTAAATGTTGTTATTGCTACCACTTTCCACATACACAAATTGTACATATGAGTTCGGACTACATAGACAAAGTGTGATATTATATTATTATAGCAATTGTGAGGGCACTTCGATGTGGCGTGTTTAACAAGTTTGTCACGTCAGATTACCAGTGAGTTCAATCCTCAGTAGGTGTTCCGTACTTACAGTCTTGTACCACATCTAAGCAACGCTAAGTAAATCCTTATGGCGATTGCTGTGTGAATGAGAAGTGCAAGTATATACTTCTGGTGAAAGGATAAATATTAGAGTAACTAGGGCCATCTTGATTGAGCATTGAGAACCAGTCCTCATTTTGCAACATTGTTTTTGATATTTAACAAAAATAAATACCTATTACAACACAGAGCTAGACATAGCTTACAGTACTTGGTCTATCTAAGCCAGGCACAATCTTGCTGCCCATTTATATATATATATATATATATATATATATATGGCCAGGGTTATATATATATATATATATTTATAGTCATCCGCAGACAGATCTGTTTCGCAGCTCATCAGTACGGTTAGACAGCTGATTGCCTTTTACCCAGGATTGAAACCCGACCGAATTGGCGTCAGTCGGCGATTCAACCTCTGAGCTACGGGCGCTCGGTAGAAGGAGGCATACTTTTTAGCGTATATATTATCATTATACACGCCCAATAGCTGAGAGTGTTCTAATTCATTGCTGAATGAACGATGCGTATATGCCAGAGTAGCTACTCTTTTTCAAAGTCTACCATTCTTCCAGAGTGCTCAATTAGGGTGTGAGAGCGTATATATATATATATATTTGGGCAACAATCTTTCATTTAAACCTGTTTCGTTAAAAACAACCGACAGGAAGATTTTATTAACTTTTTTTTCCAGTATTCTTACATGTTTCCTTTTTTGTTGGAGATAAGGAATATAAAAAGGTACCATAATTTTTTACTTTCCATGCGCTTTCAGCCTCTTCACTGGCCATTTGCAAGGATGTTATTTTCTCGGTGTTGTTATGTTCTCATGTTTGACTGTAATGTATTTTTTTGTTTTAATGTTTTTTGAGGAGGAGGTTGCTTTAAAGCTTCAATGCTGTAAAATATTAAGGATGCATTTTAGCAGAGATTAATTCCAAATTTACTAATTGCAAATCTAATAGAAAGTGAAAAGTATATAATAAATCATATCCTGATGGTGTCAGTTTAGACTGATACCATCTTTGTTTATATATGTTGAACGTTTTGATTAAATTTTCAAGATTTCAAATAAAAACTAGAAACTTTTGCAAGATATTTTAGCGAAATTTTCTTCCAGAGATTTATTAACACCACTTGTTTTATATCATGCGTTTTTTGGCCTTTTAACTGATTAAAGGATCAAAATTTTAACACCCCTCCCGTTTATTGCATATGAAGAAAAGTTTTGACCCCAATTATTAAGAATTCTTTTGTATTAAGCATCTAAGACTTTTTTAATGTGACATTTTAGTCTTTTCTACAACCGTTTCCATGGCAACTGATTTGACGAACTTTTTCCCTGATTTCCCGACCACATGTAATTACGCACCAAGATTACCGTCGAAATAGTTCAAAGTAGCCGCCTCTTTTACTCTAATAGTTTCTTTTCTCGCCCTTCCAGTTTGTGGAACTCCCTTCTGTTTTCTTGCTTCTCTGATAGCTACAATCTCCAAAAGTTGAAATACAACTTCAATTGCAATCTTCAAACCCTTTGATTCCTATCTATCTTTTATCTTTTATTCAACATCCCTCGTACCTTCTTTTTTCTCTCACTGTAACCCCTTGCGCACTAGTGGCGGTCCTACCTCGTAAAACGATTATAAAAAAATGGTAAATATAACGTTCCCCTATTTAATAGTATGACAGTTCAAATGGAAAATATCTGTAAATTTACTTCTGTGTACAACTGTGGCAAAAAGTCAAAGGAGAAGTGGAGTAAGGCTGGTCAACATTGACTATCTTAAACCTAGCTAATCAGATTCAAGGTCCATTCATTCATTACAAATTTTTTTACATTCACCACAAGAATTCATCCATGGCAATTTAATCCTGCATAAACCACAATACCACATATTCACAGGTAACCTACAAAAAGCCCCATGACATGACATGAAAATGTCATTTTATATAAAAAAATAGTTAAAATAAATACAATTAAAAATCGATCTGAAAGAAAAATGAGGCGGAGGGACTGATATCATATAACAAAACTATTAGGTTGTCCCAAAAGTTCGTAAACACTTGCGAAATGTGTCTATCTGGTCCAGCACAATCGAGACAAGCGATGGGTTCAGAAAGGGCAAGAGACACCGTCGGTTCCAAAACAAGATCGATTCGTCAAGAAAGTCATGTTGTGCGTTTGGTGGAACTTTGAAGGAATCGTGCATTTTGAGTTGGTTCCGAATGGTTGTGCCATCAGTGCCGAACTTTACTGTCAGCAACTTGAGAGGGTCTACGAAAAGTTGAAACAAAAGTACCCGAATCAACCGAAAGCGCGCTTTTATGCAGCAGGACAATGACAAGCACCGCCAGGAAGACCAAAGACAAGTTTGAAGAGCTGGACGGCGTTGAGGTTCTGCCACATCCAGCCTACAGGCCTGACTGTGATCCATCAGATCACGACATTTTCCGCTCAATGCAACACTTTCTGTAGAGCCGCCGATTCGACTTGTTTGATGAAGTCGAGGAAGCGTGTCAAGAATTCTTTGATTCGAATCCGGCTGAATGGTACTTTGACCAGATCTGAAAGCTTGCAGATCGATGGCAGACAGTCTTGGAAAATGATGGTCTTTATTTTGAGCAATAATTTTTGTTGTTTTTGCGAGTAATATTTCAATTTTTTGCAAGTGTCTACGAACTTTTGGGACAACCTAATAAAATATAACAAAATAATCAAACTAAAAATAAAACTAACAGATTTTATTAGGACCCGTTCACCCAACAAAAATATGTGTGGCTGCTGTGTTCTGTCTTTAGAAAATCAAAAATCTCCCTCACTAACGGAGTGGAAAGTATAAAATAAATATTGGAGTGGGAAAATCAAAGATTAACCAATTCGAGATGAAAAACACAAGGGACAAAAAAAGAATTGGTGAGTTTAGAAATCTCAACATAGATCATCACCAAAATAAATACCTGGAAAAGGCCAGGGACGACACTTACACTAACTAGGTAAACAAAGAAAAATGTCTATCTTAACCAGGGGAGGGTTCGTCAGGAAGCCGCTTCGTTGCGTCAAAGTGGACTTAAAAAAATCAAGGCTAGCCCCGTTCATTCACACCCAGCTTGCCTCTTTCACCCACTTTTCGTTGAAATATATCAACAACAAACTCTTTCCATCAGATCTGATCTTCATTTTAAGCTGACGCAGAAAAAATTCGATAAGATTCTGATGAGAATAGCGTTTGTATCGCAAGAGTCTCTTCATTCGCATCGTCCAAATCATCATTTTTGCCACGGCTAGCAACTTGAAAAACATTCGTTTTACCCAAGAATACTAGAACGACATATTGCACGCGTATACAAGATAAATAGACAAAAAATGTTCGGGGTGGATACAAGCCGTCAACTCGCCGATATGCCGAGCCTTCCACAGAGAGCACCTTTCGTGACTTCCCCACTAATTTCAAATACAAGATTATACTAAGCCGTGAAAGGTCACTGGACTGAGGAATAGCCCTCAAAGCCGCCCAACACTCTCGGATGAAACTCGACTGATCCCGTGGGCTACACCAGCGATCCACGACGGAATAGGGAGCAGTGATGGTAAGGCTAGGGAAGGCGGCCCTAACACTCCTCTCCAAGACTGAGTCCTCTGTCAACACGCAGCATACCTCGAGGCCTATCGGTGACTCTCCAATAATACAGGTGTATTGGCCACTCCCCATAACACAGATGTTAGGCACAGACATCTCTGTCAAACTTATGCCTACGACCACCACACAAAATGGTGCCCGATCGTTTTCTTAGGGTCTTAGAGAGAGGGAGTGCAGGCAACCGGTAAAGAATGAAAGGAAACACTTAAGTAGCACACCCCTCAACTCTACCTTTCACAGACATCTGCCAATGGAGCCATGTCCTGACGACCGCTTCGACCTTTGCCTGTACCTCGGAACCATTTTTATTCAGCTATTCAGCCGAACCACACTCCAAGAATTCGAACAGTTCCGTTAGTCTAACTAAGATCGACCCCCTTTCAGGCACCTAGCCACAAATCGGAACACTTGTTGCGGTTAATATTGGTTTCATGAGCTTTCTGTACTTTTCAAACGCCTTCTGTACCACCTCAATGTCGTTGCGGCACGACACGAAAAGGTACTGATGGTCAACCCTATCGAACAACTGGGACTGAACCAAATTTATCAATGCGGCTTGATCGTCGTCTTTTACATCATCTAGGATTGTTCGGATCAGATGCAGGTTGTTCTGAATTGTTCGTGCCTTCAAAGCACAAGTCTGCTCGAATTCCAACATAATCTTCAAACGTTTTTGCCAAAATCTTTAACTCTGTGTTTGGCAGAGTTATGGGCCTGTAATTATCTAAGTTCTGCCTACCATCCTTGATCTTTTTCAACAGCGTGACGATATCCCTAGATATCCAATCGGGGACGGATACTTGCCGGAACCATTCAAAGCACAACAGAAAAATCGGCACAAAGGTGTTTGACAACCTCAAATACAATTCGTAGGGTAGACCAGCAAGTCCTGAAAACTTGCCATTGCCGACCCTCTTCCATGCCAAGTGAATTTCTCCATCGCAGCTAGCCGCTTCGGTCGGCGAAAGCTGAAGAAAATCAGCCAAACAGTTGCAAAACTCTTCGTCACAGAAACCAGGCTCTTTGGCAAACCGGCTCTCAAAATGTCGCCGAAAATGTCCTTATTCGACCTCACAGTACGCGACTCCGGGGTATCAACCTCACGAATATAACGATATCACCCATTCTGCAAATAAAACCGAAAATATCTGGATAATTACCAAAAGAGGTTCGGACCAGCCAAGAGACGTCTGAACAGTCATTCTGAAAAACTGAAAGCCTGAGGTAAAATGTGTTGGTTATTGTGTAAACAGGTGCTTATTTACTAAACTTTTCTAAGACGTTAGTACCTGATGTTCTTTTACCGCTTTAGCGAAAGCAACTAATGACATACTTGAAAATAGTTGTTTAACGAACGAAAAAAGTATTTGATTTTATCAATAAATTAGTAGAAACGTATTTATAGTTTGAATACTGTCTTAAAGGAACTCTTAAATTGCAATTGTCGGTAGATAAATCGTTTTAAGTAAAACGGTTAATCGAAATAAGTTCTGCAGAATTTGTTGCTGGTCCTAAATCATAGGTTTTTAAACGGTTAAATGAGGAGTTGTTGTTCATGGTTATGTCGTTCAAAAATGACAATTGCCACGAATCTTTTGACGTCACGAGTAAACTAATTATATAACCTTTCTGTTTTGGGTACAGTGGTCGACTAATTCTGATAAGGCAAACAGACAAGTCAATGAATCATGGCCATCAAAGAGCAATGCTTTGAAAAATTTAAGGAGGAATTTTACTTGATGCCACTGGTATTTCAATATGTATTTACACTGTAATGCGTTTATGCGACAACAGAATACACACACGCGCGATTGGCGATGTTGGATATATGCACTAGCAGCTGAATGGCACTTTTGAAGACCTATGTTTTAATAAATAAAATCTTTTCCTTGGGTCACGGACATTAAAGTTGGTCAAGTCAGTAACGAGAATTTCCTTTTTTCTTTTCTAATGTAAACATTTGGTCACGGACTCAAAAGGCTTACCTTTTCCACAGCCAGACTTTTATCTCTAATTTTTATTTGACGGAATAACTATTTCATAAAATAACAGCCTGTTGCGTGGTAGTTTTCTTTCTATGTCGTTTTGTTGAAAATAGTTTATAGATAGCATCGTAAGTTCGCCTATCGACGCATTCATACTCCTTCCTGGTCTTTTGAACAAGAGTAGAGAGATTTATACTTTGTTTCTTGTTTAGGATTGGGATTCAATTTCCTTGTAAAGTTTGCAGATACATACTTTGATTAATTGGTGGAAATTTTTATCATTTAATTAAATCGTACGCATCCGTTTGTTTGTTATTTAAAAGATATATCTGCGTAAAAAATGCCCGTTTTCATATGCAGAACAAATAAGGCTAGATAACTGTAAAAGGTCAATGAGCTATTACACTGTATCAAATTATATATATAAAAAACAATACTTTTCGATTTTGATAAATGTCGCGCCTGGAAGTAAATTCTAATGAAGGCTAGTCTACTACAAAAATCATTCCTCAAAAAAAGTTCCCCTATTTTTAAGTGTGGGCTTCTTCTTCATGTACCGTGTCTCTTCAGGACGTAGGCGATCATGGACTTCCACTTGGCTCTTTTTCTTGTCACTCTCAATAACTTTTCTCTTGGTATATCTTCTAAGCCCCTCTCCATCAACCATTAACAAGTACGTCTCGCGCTGCTTTTCCCTGCCTCTCCTATTTATCCGACCTGTGAGTATCAAGTTCTCCAGGACCTCCGTCTTCATTACCTGAACCAGAACCTCATTTGTCTCTTCCTGATATTTAGTATAAGTTTTCTTCTCGTTTGCATCCTTTCCAACACCTCGTCGTTGCACACGTTCTCTGTCCATGGTGCCCTTACCATCCTTCTGTGAAACCATATTTCTGCTGCTTCAAGCCTCTCCTTCATCCTTGAAGAGGTCGTCCAGCATTCACTTCCATACAGAACATATCACATAGCAACCCAACACTCTTTTCTTTGTTTCTAATAATATTTTCCTGTTTTTCAGTACTCTGGTTAGCTTCTGAAATGTGTTTTTGGTCATGCCAATGCGTTTTGGGATCTCCATGTCGCACTTTCCATCCTCTGTAAAAATATTTCCCAGGTATTTGAATTTCTTTAGTTGTTTTATTTTAGATTCTCCGACTTGTAGTTGGCATATTGGTCTCCTTTTTTTGCGATAACCATACATTCGATTTTCTTGAAGTTTCTGCTCAGTCCTTTTCTTAAACTTTCTTTTACTAACTTCTGTAGAAGGTCCTGCATTTTCTTTTCCATGTCTGCTATCAGCACCGTGTCATCCGCGTATCTGATATTGTTGAGACTGTGGTCGCCAATGTCGAATCCTGGAAAGGCTTTTATTTATCTAATAATTGCTTCGCTGTACAAGTTGAAAAGATCCGGTGAGAAAACACAGCCTTGTCTTACGCCCCTTTCTATTTTTGTATACCTGCTGAGTTCACTTCCTATTCGTACACAAACGGCTTGCTGCCAATATAGATTCTTGATTATCCTAACGTCTTTCCGTCTAACGTCTGTCCTTGTGTCGTACTTTGTCAAACGCCTTTGTGTTGTCTACAAAGCACAGATAAAGGTCCTTCTGCATTTGCATTGCTCGTTCAGATATCATTCTGAGCATGAATATCGCATTCCTCGTTCCGGTATCTTTAACGAATCCCCATTGTTCCTGTCCTATCTCTGGGCCAATTCTGCTGTTGTTCATCAGAATGCGGATGATGAGTTTTGTTATGTGGCTCATTAAATTGATCGTTCGATGGAGCTCACATTCCTTTGCACCTGGTTTTTTAGGTAGTGTTATGAAGATTGATCTGCTTAGGTCCTCCGGTATATTGCCACTGCTGTAGATTTCGTTTATTATTTCTGTTAGTCTGTTGACTTTTAAGTCTTCTAGGGACATCAACATTTCTATTACAATCTCGTCTGGTCCTGCTGCTTTGTTTCTCTTCAATTTGGCCACTGCCGATTCCACTTCAGTTTTTAATATTTCTGGTCCATCCGTAATTTTATGCATTGCTAGTTGCTCTTCCATGTCGAGGAAGATATCTCCGATAAACTCGTGTTATATCTCTAGTTTCCTTTTTCTAATATTAGTGTGCCATCCTTTGCTTTTATACATCCTGTTGCTGAGTAGGTTAGTCTATTTTATTACTTGCATCTTAATTTAACGCACTAAGAACAGTCTGCGAGTTTAGATTTGTATAAGCACTGAACACCTTTTGAAGATTTCGTGGCAAATATCAGAGAAACTAATTTGTTATTTATTTTTGTTTAAAGGCGCGAGGTGTTGAAATGGTGTTTTAAAAGGTGTTTAAATGGCTATCGAAACAAAATCGGCGAATTTCACCCGATACTGTTTATGTTTAGCGGATGTGCGTTGTGGATATCAACTCGGAACGAGAAACCGGGGATACGAGTTCGAATTTCAGTTGAATTCCTTGCATTTATTTATGCACAAATACCCTTGGGAAAGGTATTAATCCGTCTCTTCCCTCCAGTTATGGGTTAAATAATAGGACAGATTGGGTTCTATAGCCTTGGTTGGCAACCAGTCTACCGCAGAAAGCAATGCCAACCTACTGCGGGATAATCTTCTGCCCAGTCAGTCATGTCTATTTCGAGACATGATCGCCCAAAGCGTGTATTACCTATAGCCTTTAAACTGACTTACTGTTTATGTTCGCTTTGAACTGAAGCCAGTAACAAAGATAGAAATCCGCTCGT
The DNA here is from genome assembly GCA_037127315.1 of Ascarosepion bandense. Taxonomy (NCBI): domain Eukaryota; kingdom Metazoa; phylum Mollusca; class Cephalopoda; order Sepiida; family Sepiidae; genus Ascarosepion; species Ascarosepion bandense. Next base: position 1,944,189 of record JBBBDQ010000835.1, read on the forward strand.
CCCCGGATTTAGTTCTAATGTCAGATTTCCTGGAAAAAATAACGTTTAGTCATTGACTTACCACGATTGTTAAGGGAGCAGAAAATGAGTGTACTTCCCCATAACTAGATTAATGGCATTCATTAGCATTAAAAAAAAAAACCTGTTACACCTAGAGTCCATCTTGACAGGCAATCAAATTTCCTTTCCCAAACATTGATTGAATAGTGTTGCAAAAAATTATTATTCTTATTAATAACAATAACAACAACAGCAACTACTATTACGATATAAATAAATAAAAAGCAAAAAAACAAACAAATAATTGTATGCATTTGTTGGGAAGTGCGTTGAAATGGAAATTTCTTGGCAAAGACAAAGTTTGCGTTGGCAACACTTCTTGATCCCAGCGGACTTTTTCCGATTATTTCTATGTTTCTCTTTCTGAATAAAATTTATAGACGTTGAAGGGAAATCAAATTAAAATGAATTGAAAGAAATTAACTTTTAATGTTTATTTAATATTCTTAATCAAGAGAAAAACTGGCAAAATAATTCCTTTCCTTAGCGTCATTTATCATCAATATTACACTGATTACTGGTAAATAAATATTTTTTGTGAAGGTTTCGAACAGGGAATTCTGTTGGAAATTAAACGTACCATACCGTCTCTTTTGTAATTAGACCTTTGACCATTTGGCTTTTAACCTTTACTACAGACCAAAACCATGCAGCTTTTGAGTCCTAACTAAATCATCAGAATATCATATCACTGTCTGGTATTAGTGTGTCATATCGAATGCAATCTTGTAGTTATTTGTGTTGATAGCAGACACAAAACTACAGGACCTCTTCGACAAGTTAATAAAAGAAAACGAGAAAAAAAAAGACAAACAAAACTGTAAGAATGAAGAATGTATAACTGTCAGCAAAAGAAAAAGCCCAAGATGCAAACTACGAAATAGAGATATCAACATCACGCAATTACAGAGTTTTAAATATCTGTTTTTTTTTTTTGTAAACAGTGGATAGACAATGTAACACCGAAATTCAAACGTGCATTTGACGAGTAAAAGATGCTTTAAATTCCGTCAGAAACAAAGAACTGATGTGAAATACCAATCCTTTTGTATCGCAGTGATTGCTCAACAACTTTCTCACAGAAGAAGAGAAAACCGAAAGCAACAGAAATCTGATTCTACAGAAGGATGCTGAGAATACTATGGATGAAATGCGTATATAACAGAAAGTTTTAAGGAAGATAGGCACCTATACTCAGAATCAGAAACTTTTGGGACACATAATAGGGAAAGATTGCTTGCAGAAATTGACACTCACAAGACGTTGAACAGGGAAAAGAGGACGTTGAAGAGGGAAAAGAGAGAGGGGACAGCGGACTAATTACATGAAGAGCTTGTGTGAATGAATGAGCAGTGGGAGACTTGATAAAGGGAGAAATCTAGCTAACGATTACAAGGGATAAGAAGTTGTAGAGAAACATGATCACATACCTCCTGAAGAGAGACGATGTACAGAAGAGGTGCCCACTGAAAGCCTTACATCTTCATATTAGTAAAAGATATTTGGCAACAGTCTTAGTTACATAAGATATTCAGATAAGACATTGTTGACAGCAGACACGGGAAGGAGGTTTTAAGAACTCCTAAAGAAGGTAGTAAAAGGAAATGAAATGAAAGGGCTTAATGTCAATTGTAAAAAGAACAAATTTATGGTTTTCAGCAAAAAGAACAGCTCAGCATTCGAACTACAAATTAAAGACGTCAGAATCAAGCGAGTACGAAAATTTAAATATCTCGTTAATGTTTGACGAAACAAAAAGTGCGACACCGAAATACGAAGGCGTTTTAGAGTAACAAAATTTGCCTGCCAAAAGCTAATTAAAGTATTAAAAAAAACAAGAAAATGTCGTTAGAAACAAAGAAAAGAGTACTGAACTGTTACGTAATATCTGTTCTATAGTGAACGCTAGACAATCTCACAAATGAAGAAGAGACTAGAGGCAAAAGAAATGCAGTTATACAGAAGAATGCTGAACATGTAAATTTTAGAGAAAATGGAAACAAAAAGGACACTTAAACTTATAATAAGAAAGAAACAAACAGGTTCTCCTGAAAGATTTTGTGAATACCATGAACTGTACATTTGAACAAAGACGTTTTAAGGAAACTGGGAACAAAAAGAACCTGTACACTTAGAATCAGATAGGGGCAGTTAACATTTCTAGGGCAAAAATAGCGGAAAGAGGGATTGGAGATTTTGACACATATATGGCGTAGTTAAGTCAAGAAAAGCAGCGAATATCCTACCTAACAACCTTGTGTAAATGGTTGACTGAACAGGGATAAGGAGGGATAGTAAAAGATAAACCATCCCCAGTTCTACAATATACAGGAAGTCGTGGAGAGCCCTGATCACGCACGTCCTTAAAGGACACAGTTCATAGTTAATTCATACAGCTTATCTGAAATAGGGTTGTAAAGAAAAAGTAAAACTAAATAAGAAAATTGGGAATGAGGATGCTGAAAAGGTCTTAGCCTAAGGCACGACACGCTTCTCCAAATTTGACCAAAGGACGACAAAGTAGACATTTCTTTTTTGATTATTAGGGGCCGATAACTTTTCAGCACCCAAAGTCAAATGTTAAATTCTTAAAAAAATAAAATAAAAACCTTGAGTAAATATACTAGCTAGTGAATAAAATATTTTTATTACTATTTTCATTACTAATTTTAATCCTGCTCTAAAAATGTTAAATATTTTTACGTTTTGCTTGCTGTTTTATTTTTTCCATATACGAAAGCCCAACCCCAAAATGACACTTTAATCAAATTCTTGGAGAACGTTGAGGGACAGTTATTGTTAGAAGAGAAAGGAGTTTATTGGCGCCGTTCGTCACAAGAGAGTTCGTCTCTACGGTCCCCAGGGAAAAAATACTGCGCGAATCAACTTTCTATGTGGCTGACATCTTTTTGTCTCCTTGCATTGACGACGACGACGACTTGATAAAGTCAATAATATTTCATTTTATTCAAACACACGCAAAAAGGTAAATATATCCAACAACACCCACTGTAAGATTAATTGAAATTAAAGTCAACTTATATCGCCTTCATTTGTTTCTCAAATATTTTCCTTCGTCTTTCACTAATACACGGCTTTGATTATGTCTGTACAAAAAATCAGACGAAAGCCCTGAGTCTGTTTGAACATCGGGCACCCTATAATTCACCCTGTACCCAATAATTCCGAGCCCCCTTACGCCACCTGAAGCCAGGATAAAAAAAATGTATTTCCCCACACGCTTTCACCTCTTTTCATTTCAGCCGATTCGCCAATATTTTCTAGTCTCACGTTATCAGGTTCACAGTTGATAGCATTTTCCCTTGCGTTCTAAACAAGAAAGAAAATGAGGATGAGGAGGAGAGTGATGATGGATGTTTGTCGGGGGAGCGAAAGGTAGGGAATTAGAGGTAATGGAAAAAGAGGAAAGGGGAAGGAAAATGAGGCGGGAGAAAGAAAGAGAAAGGAAAGGAGAGCCAAAGGAAGAGACAGGGACATTAACTAACCCGTTACCGGAGAGATTCATCCAAACAGTTCTCGACCTTTCCTTATCTCTCTCTTTCTCTCTCTCCCACCCACACACGCATACTCACTCTATCTTGCTTGCTTAGAAAGAGAAAAGAACAGTGGGAAACTTAAAGAGAGGAGGCGTGAGGATGAAAAAGGTAAAAAGAGAGAGCAAAAGGGAAATAAAGAGTACGTAGGAGGGAGAGAGAGAGAGAGAGAGAGAGAGAGAGAGGGAGAGAGAGATATCACCCAATATTTTAATCTTGAAACTTTTGTTTCTTTTTTTCTGATAACACGTTCGCTCTCTCTGACTCTTAACACGCACACACACACACACACACACACACACACACACACACACACACACACATTCTATCTCACTTGTTTACACGTGTGCGCTGAATAAAAGAAAGGACTAGTGGAAAGGAGAGAGAGAGGTGAGGATGAAAAAGGTAGAAAGAGAAGGCGAGAAAAAGTGTCAGAGAGAGAGAGAATCACCCAACACTTTACCCGACAGAGTTCCATCCAGACATTTTTTTTTGTTTCTTCCCTCTAATAACACGTTTATGCTCTTTACCTCTTTATACAGAAACACATACACACACACACACACAAATCCAGTGACAGAACACACGTGATTCAATTTGTTAAGAGTTCTCATGTATCTATAACCGAAATCTTCCGTCGGGTTGTGTGTCGACACATGACTCATCTCGTTACATTCATGTTTAATTTGTCCTGTTGCCGTGTAAATAGTAGTGACGAGCGACCAGTCGCTCTTGGGAATCCCCACACTCAAATTTAGATTCCTGCAATCTGGGAACGGGCAATGCCACTGTGACTCAGGTTACTCTTCTCTACAGCGAGCAATCCTAATGTTATCCGCCTATATCTCGAGATACAAAAAGAAGCGATCAGGATATTTAATCCATTTCGCAGACTTACGGAGAAAATCATCCGAGAACCGAGTATAGACGAAACAAAAACAAGATCAATCCTTACCATCTTACCAGCCAATGGTAAGAAAATTTGTAACAGTTGGATGCAAGAGTTTCCAACACGTTGGATGCAAGAGTTTCCCACACGTAACAGTTGGATGCAAGAGTTTCCAAGTCATTTCTTGTTATAAAGTCGTAGAATCCATTATTCAATGGCCAAGATATTTTCTACATTTTTCTATGCCAGTTTTCTGTTAAGCTGTGTATTACATTATAAAATGACATTTACAGCTTTGATTTAATGAATTCATTGAGTAATTTTTTATACTTTTGAACCGTTGACCAGACAAATGACTTTATATGAAACATCAGAAGTAGCAGCAGCAGAGCCCCATCAGTGGGTAGGAGATTTAAGCTTCTGCATTCAGGATTATCCCACAAGACAATAGCCAAATTTATGGAAGTTTTGGTTCGTGAATTTTGTGTGGTCAATTCTTGGGTCGGGAAGTGTGTACTTCAGTGGAAATCGGGCAAGCAATAACTAGGCAGTACTAAATAAGATATAGACAAGATATACGTGGACAAGTAGATTAAATAAAGGACTCAGTTCGAAATTCCACCAAAATTACGTGAATTTTCAAGCACCTGATGAAGGCAGGATAGTACAACCGAAACATTGTTATATTGACAATAAAAATTAGGACTATAGTTCTCATGTAAATCTAAACTTATTTATAAATGGAACTTTGTCTCTGTGTGTGTGTGTGTCTGAGTGTGTGTCCGTTATCTATAGACTCCGAAACGTCTGAACCGATTTTCTTGAAAATTTACACAGTTGTACTATAAGCGTCTGCGTGTGTTCTTAGCTAGGTTTTGTGTCGGGGTACCCCCGATAAATATTGAAAATCGGCAATCGAAAAAATCGGGCTATAGCAGGAGTGATCCGATTTTAACCAAATTTGATACACTCATAGACAAAGACATAATAAACGATATTTAGAAGTTTCAAGGTAGCAGTTCTTATAATAGTGCAGAAAACTGATTATATATATATATATATATATATATATATATATATGTAAAAGTCAAGATGATTGTGTGTGTATCTGTTTATCTGCCTGTATGTCTGTATTTTTTTCAGCCCGTTTATTTTAGATTTTGCTTCGGGTTTGGCTCTAAGTAGGTATAATTGTAGTTCTTAGTCTCAGCCATGATACCATTTACTCAGAGGACTTATTTAGCCTTCAAAATTCAGTTTACGACGAAAAACTTACTTGATATCGATAGCAGGAAATCAAAATTTGACTTACAACCATTCATTTTTCTTTCAGTCTACGGTTTCGCTTTAACTGGAAACAACTATTGCTTTTTAGTCTTTCGTGCCAACGTCCAAGAGTCTGAGCTCCAGGACCATGGATTAGTTTTAAAGCTTTCATTATACCCTAGCAACACCGGGCTATACTGTTAGTAATAAGAAAGTATTCGAGGCCATAATCAAAGCTGAAATAGTTAGCTTCTACCGATATTCGGGAAAGTATTCGAGGCCATAATCAATGCTGAAATAGTTCATCATCTCACTGCCCACAAACTCTTCTCTGACAGGCAATATGGATTCCGCTTTAACAGGTCCACGGCCGACCTGCTAACAACCGTAACGGAGTACATGCTACAGGCCTTTGATGAGTCTGACGAGGCTCGCGCGGTTGCTCTGGACATCTCCAAGGCTTTCGACAGGGTTTGGCACTCTGGCCTCCTATGCGAACTACGGGGTTACGGTATTACCGGTCGCCTGCTTGACCTAATCCAATCTTTCTTAAATAACCGCAAAATGAAGGTCGTTTTGAATGGGCGTGCCTCTTCGTCCTACAGCACGAATGCTGGTGTCCCACAGGGCTCTATCCTGGGCCCGACGCTCTTCCTAATTTTCATCAACGACCTCCCAGATGAGATCAAGTCCCAAGTAGGCATCTTCGCAGATGAAACTACAATATACTCCCGTACCAGTAGAAACCTGTCGTGGCGGACAGACAATCTCCCTGCTGACCTTGAACGGGATCTACACTCTGTGGTGAACTGGGGCAAGAAGTGGCTTGTCAACTTCAATTCGTCTAAGACCAAGCTGTTGTCTGTCAACCATCACAGGCAACCTCTTCTGCCTCCCATAAGCATGGACCAAGCGATTCTCCCGGAGAGAAATACACTACGCCTCCTCGGACTTACCCTGTCCTCAGACCTCAAATGGAACCACTATATTGAATCCATAGCAAAATCTACTGTTAAGAAGGCTGAGCACTATGTCGATCCAGGATGTTTTTTCCGCCTGAATCCATCCTGCATATATACAAGTCAATCATCCGTCCGTGCATGGAGTACTGCTGCCATTTATGGTCAGGCGCCCCTGCCGTTCACCTCAGTGTTCTTGACAGGCTCCAAAGGAGAGTCTGTAATGTAATAGGTACTGATTTCGCGGCTCGACTGCAGCCACTTCCCCACCGTCGAAATGTGGTCTCCCTTTGTCTGTTTTATAAATACTTTCATGGCTTCTGCTCGGACGAACTTAAGTCACTGGTGCCTCCTCAACAGGTGTTTACTCGTGCAACCAGACTGGCAACTGGGTCCCACCCATTCACAGTCATGTTAGCCAAATGCAGACGACAATTCTACTCCTGCAGCTTCTTCTCTCGCACTTCCCGCCTGTGGAACTCGCTCCCGTATTCTTGCTTTCCTGACAGCTACAACCTCCAGAAATTTAAATGCAAAGTCAATACTCATCTACTGACCACTTGACTCTAGCTCTCTCCCCACCCCCGTATAACCTTCCCTTTCTCTCCACCTATGTATCTGTCATCGCACCTGCTTTCTCAGCTTTCTATTGATCCTTTCTAACTAGTTTGTACTCCTCACTCTTTTCTAATTAATCTTTTTACATTTATGTAGCCCCCTGCACATCAGTGGCATTTTCGTCTTGCTCGGGGTGAAATGATTAAAAAAAAAAAAGAAAAAAAAAGATGTCTGTGTCTTGAGGTAGCAAGTCTGGGAAATATGCCTCATGAGGTAGAACTTCAGGATTAGCTAACAATTACTTAATGGTGAAGCGCCATTTAAAAATAGACCTACTAAATTTATACTTATTTTATTAAAAATCATTTAATCCCTCAAGCAAGGAGATAATGCCAGGAAAATGCATGGTGTGCTGAAAGTGAAATAGAATAAGAAGTCTTTAGTGAAGAGAAGTCATGAAAGGACGATAAAAGAACAGATTTAAAGAAGACAGAAACTGTTAGAATTGAAGTGGTAGTTGCATGAAGCTAGTTCAACTGTAAAAAAAACCCTTTGACCTAATTGCCAATCTAGTACCACGCTTAAATTTAATCAGTCAAGACATTAAGAAGAACAGTTCATCAAAACAATTACCATAGCAATATTTGTAGAGAAAACAGAGAGAAGTTACATCGTGTCAGTGAGAAAGTGACTAAACTCGAATACCAGTTCAGGGTCGACCATATTACAAACCTTAGTTTGTATTTTGTAAAGAATCTCGAAATATACAAGAGGATCACGAGAACATTAGGTCAGATACGACAACAAAATTTAACGTACGTACTAATGTGCAGGATGAATTTTGACGAGAAAAAAATTCGGGCATGACACTAAGTCAACTTTGCTAGCAGTAGACATAGCAATTAATTTAATATAGTCACTCCAATTAATGTAAGTTGAGAACGTGGGCCCAAAAAAGAGATTGTGTTGCTTTGTTATTCAGAAAGGTTTCTCTGTGATGATTAAATGAAAGTAGTTTTGTTTTGGAGGGGTTAAAACTTACAAGCCATTTCTTACCTCCAGTTAACCACTAATTGGCAGCCCTTTTCCAGAGGAGTTGCCAGTTTTAGTTTGTCGGATCTGTTGGGCTTGCTAAAGCAGGAGTAAATGTTCCATCTGCATAAATACTTAGTTGGGAACAGATGACATCTGGGAGGTCAATGATAAAGATCAGAAATTGCGTAGATCCAAAGATTTAGCAATGGGGGACTCCCGCGACAGTAAACAAGTGATTTGGAAGTGTTCTTATTCACCACAAATTTCATTACACAATTTATTAAGGACAATTGGATGGAGCCAATTATTCGTTCATTGGCACCATAGCTCTTGAGCTTCTGGAGAAGACCAGCATGCCAAACTGTACAGAACGCTCTTGAGATATTAGGGCCACAGCTTGAGCTTCGCTATTCTTATCTAAGGTTTGATATAAAAATTCAGGAGGTATTAATACGTCGGCGGCAGGCCTGACAAAACAGAAGCCATATTGTTTGTCCAAAAATAGTCCGTGTGAAGTAAGATACTTAAACAATTCGGCGTTGGTTACAGCGACGAGTACTTAGCCAAGAAGAAGTAAAAGACTAATAGGACGATTATTTGAAGAATCAGAAAAAACCTTTTTTATCTACAGAGAAGGGCTTCCAGCAACCTGGAAAGCAAGAAGCAGCGAGTTATAAGTTAGGAGTGAACAGGAGCCAGCTCAACAGTACCTTTCTTTCGAAGACAGCATGGATTCCATCAAATCAACATGATTTGTAGGTATCTTGGCTTAGTCTAGTACAAAACCACTAATACTGGGAAACTAATGAGAATTAAGTTCAAAATCGTAATAATGATATCTGCCATTAACTTGCTAAAAACTGAATTAAAACCGGACCGCAGTATCCAAAAGAGTCCATACATGCGTCGAGAGACTGTTTATGTAGCCAAATTCCCACTGAAATTCCAATTATTTGCACGTCTGAAAACGACTTCTACAACGTTTGGTCAGCTTTCGTTCGGATGCAACGTTAAAAATAAGCCCAGTTTTTTTTACAGAGAACGACAGGAAATTATTATATGTGTGCATGCATATATTCCAAATTATCTGATATATATATATAGCATAATGATTATAATCCACGTATACTGTCTTAATATGTATAGGAAAAATTCTTTAAAACAACATTTAAAAGTATTATTACAGTTAGATTTACGTTTAAAAATATTCAGACTGTTGCTTTCTGCATCACGTGATGGACGCTCCTCGCGACGGACACTTCTAGTTTAAATTTTAAAATCATTTATTTCTGATATGATATATATGATACACATTTCTGATTTGATACATATATATATGATACACACATACATATATATATGATATACACACACACACATATATATATGATACACACACACACATATATATATATGATACACACACACACACATATATATATATATGATACACACACACACACACATATATATGATACACACACACACACACATATATATGATACACACACACACACACACAATATATATATATATATATATATATATATATATATGTAAATAAATCGGAAAAATTTATAAATTATCAATTAGAGTAGATAGACTAAACTATCGCCTGGTTCACACTCCACCCTCGTCTGTTGAACAGGTGAAGAGGCTCATCCCTTGTTTCCTGTTTAGGATGCGGTTTCCGGTTTTCTCTTTTCCAATCTTCTCACTTTTTTTCTTCAATTGGAGTAGATAGACTAAACTATCGCCCGGTTCACACTCCACCCACGTCTATTGAACAGGTGAAGAGGCTGATCCCTTGTTTCCTGTTTAGGATGTGGTTTCCGGTTTTCTATTTTCCAATCTTTTCACTCTTATGTAGCCCCCTGCACATCAGTGGCGTTACCGCCTTGCTCGGGGTGATATGATTAAAAAAAAATCCATTGGTGATAATCTTTTTTCGTGAATATTAGAAATATTTATCACATCAAACCGATTTTTTTTTACAAAAAGAATCGGTTTAAATTATCCATACGGAAGGAATAGTGAAGGAAGTGGAAAAAAGGAAACATTTTGTTGTTAAGAGAAGACAGCAAAGTTTACATTGTTAAAATTTAGACGTTAATGTCATCGTTGCAATAGTGAGTTTATGAAAAAAGCCCAGACGATAAGATGACCTTGAATTAAAGTTTTTTCAGGCTTAATATATTTATACTGAAATTGCTTTAACATATGTTTTTATTCTCATAGGTATCGATTTCTAAGTGGGCATATATTTGTTGGCAATTTGAGAAACATTTTGTCTCTGTTACGAGAGATATGATAATAGATAAAAAAAAAAACTGGATAGTACGTGGAAGACGTTTATCCGGAAAGGATCAATCCAACTGACAAGAAAAAAAAATTTCACAAGGCAATTAATTTCAGAACCCTTCAAAAAGTTCTCTTATGTTTCTTCTAGTGCCTCTTTCATGTTCCAAAATATGTAGTCTTCAAGATTTCTTTAATTTCGTCAGCAGTATGGAGTCTTCTTTTCAATCGTGATTTTCGCCTAATGAAGGTAGTATTAAACTGGCATACGAAAATGCTATCATACGAACGCAGGTGGCCCTCAAGGCTCTATTCTTGGTCCTACGCCTTTTCTGATCTTCAACGGTCTCCCTGATGTAATCGGATCCCAAGTAGGCATCTACGTTGACGACACCACCATTTACTCCCGCCTCAATAAGAAATCTGCCAAGGCTGACAAAGCAAACCTCGCTGATGATCTTGAAAAGGACCTACAATCTGTGGTGGGCTGGGGTAAAAAATGGCTTGTAAATTTTAATGTTTTCAAAACGAAGCTGTTATTCTTTTAACCACTATAGGCAATCGCTCCTACTTCTCAGCAGCATAGATCACACTAGTCTCCCTGAAAGTAAAGCACTGCGCCTCCTTGGTCTAACTCTCTCAGCCGAATCTGCAATGTAATCGATCCCGATATGGTAGCTCAATTCCAGTTACTTTCTCACAGACGTGATATGGCTTCCCTATGTCTCTTGCATAAACACTTTCACGGTTTTTGCCCCGATGAGCTTAGCTCCCTGGTATCCCCTCTGGTATCCCCTCTGCATGAATTTACTCGAGCTACTAGAATAGCAACTAGGTCTCGCCCTTTTACAGTAAAACCAATCAAATATAATCACAAATATAATCATTCTACTTCGGCTTTTATTCTCGCACTTGCTGCCTGTGGAATTCCCTTCCGTATACTTGCTTTCTTGACAGCTACCACCCCCAAGAATTTAAATGCAATGTAAATTGCTATCTCTTATCTCCTTGACTTGCACCCTTTCCCTGGCAACACTTGTATCAGTTCTTATCCCTTTCCACTTTACTCTCATGTAGCTCTCTTCACACCAGTGTTCTCATCCTTTTCTTACCCATTCTCTGACACCCCCTGTAACTTGTTCCTCTTCTCAACACTCTCCTCTTTTATACACGTATACAAATCAACCATCCGTCCGTGCATAGAATACTACTGTCATATATGGTCAGGCGCCTCTGCTGTTTATCTTAGTGTTCTCGACAGGCTCCAAAGAAGAATCTGTCATGTGATAGGTCCCGATCTGGCGGCTTAACTTCAGCCATTTTCTCACCAGCGGGATGTGGCTTCCCTCTGTCTATTCTACAAATATTTTCATGGCTTCTGCCCCGACGAACTTAAGTCACTGGTGTCCCCTCCACAAGAATTTACTCGACCAACCAGACTGGCAACAAGGTCCCATCTATTTACAATTAGATCAACCAAATGCAGCCGACAATTCTACTCCATCAGCTTCTTTTCTCGCACTTCCCGCCTTTGGAACTCCCTTCCATATCCTTTATTTCTATTTTCCACTTGACTCCAGTTTTTTCTATATCACCCCGTATATCTTGTTCTTTTCCTTTCTCTCTAGATCCACAACTGTCTTCACACCTGTGTTCCCATCCTTCTCTTGTTCTTTCTCTGACACCCCCTGTAACTGGTTCGTCTTTCTCTTTAATCTCTTCCTATCTAAACTTTTACTCTTATGTAGCCTCCTGCGCATCAGTGGCGGTACCGTCTTGATTGGGGGAAAACGATAAAAAAAATAACGCCTGCGCATCAGTGGCCGTACTGCCTTGCTTGGGGTAAAATTATTATAAAGAAGAAAAAAAGTAGCCACTGAAATTTACATCTAACTTGTGCGCTATTTCTTAAATGTTTTTAAATTATTTCTTTTAAATTTACAATATAATGAGGCAGTCGCAGAGAACAGAAATTGCTATCCTTTGATTGTCAAACTACCCGCACAGTCTGCACCACCGATTATTCATGGGGATACTTATAATAGCTAAATACGTCTCAGAATGTATGATATTTTATGGGGAAACATAATCTGTTATATAACAGATTGTGTATGGTAACCATAATCGTTCATTCAGCAATGAATTAGAACAGTCCCAGCTATTGGGCATGTATAATGATAATATACACGTTAAAAACTGCTTCCGTCTACCGAGCGTCCGTAGCTCAGAGGTAGAATCGCCGACTGTCGCCAATTCGGTCGGGTTTCAATCCTGGGTAAAAAGCAATCGGAGTCTAACCGTACTGATGAGCTGTGATACAGCGAAACAGATCTGTCTGCGGATAACTATATATATATATATATATATATATATATATATAATTGTCATGCATGCTGTCGAACCTGTTCAGTAATACCTAAATTGTCAGCTGTTTGCAACCGCTTTTTAAGATCAACTGGTTAAAAAAAGTTTTGATCGCGTGAAGCCTGTGAGTTTTGAGTGAGACCATAGTTCAACAAACCGCTACTGATCCCACAAACTGTACCAAACAGTACAAGCAACATCACCTGAGGACTTCCAATTAAATGAACAGAGCATATAAATCCAAGAGAAAATAATGATATAACGAAGTCACTGACATTACACACAATTTCAAATAAAAGGCTAGGTTGGAAACAGTCATCTATATTGGAAAGAGTGATAGAAACTACTAGAGTTGAAAAAGTTATTTTCGTGACAAATGTTTTAATAGAAAGATTTTAATAAATTTCAATCAAAGACACTGATGGCCACTCAGTCAATGAATACCAAATGTTTCCTTGTAAAGAAACTGCAAATATTATCGTTACTATATATATATATATATATATATATATATATATATATATATATATGTGTGTGTGTGTGTGTGTGTGTGTGTGTGTGTGCGCGCGTGTGTGTGTGTGTTTATATAAATATATATATATATGGCGTAGGAAGATTGCCTTCTATCAGTTTTCTAACTGGATTGCGAAATACCAGCTTTGAAAATATAACATGCACAATTCTGTCTTTTTAACTTGGCACGAACACCGATTTCAGACGACAGTGGAGAAAAAACTACACAAATTTATTTTAAAAACAATGCATCGCACTTTGTTTCTCTCTCTGATGTTTGGACATTTGTTATATTTTTGGAAGTGAGTCAGGCCGAGAAAGCACCTCCTCATTATTATATATATATATATATATATACATACACATATATATATGCACGCGCGCTGACGTGGAATATTTATCTCTCTTCCATTAAAATACCAGAAAGGATATATCTTTAACATCAGTGAAGACCAGTTCTTTTTTTTCTTCTTATCAGTCAAGCGAAAATAAAAACAAAAAGCAAAAACGATGCGTGTGCCGATTCAACCTTATGATTGTATCGCGAATTGCGACTGGACTGGCTGTCCCTTTATAAAGGACAGATGAGTTGTCCTTGTCTATGGGGAAAGAAGTTGAGTGACTACAAAATAACAACAACAAAAAGTAAAAATAAACAAATAAAACAAACACTGCAGCAATTCCAAAAGTGTTGTTTTCGAAATCGATTCTTTCCTTATTTTAGCGTTTATTTACAGCGTTGAATCTGCTCTCTCCTTCTCTCGTATACATTTGATTCTCGATACTTAGCATTCAAAACTTGCAGGCTTGTGTCTGTCTATATTAAAGCTTAGTAAATACCTTGGTCACCCCTGTCGTATAGCAATGGAAAGCAAACTGTTCTTGCAGACTATGACTTTTGTTTAATGAGCATGGTCCTTACTGCGAGCTTCACAATGTTGACAGTGTGACAGGCGAAGCATAAAATTCACCGGGAGCATAAATACTTGCTGGAATTTCATCTATGAGTAAGGGATGCCAAAAACCATTTTTCTCAAAATTATGATGCTCGGTCATTTGGGTCAAGCCGAGAATATTTCAGTAGCTTACCGTGTTTTATGTAAGTGAATATTGAAGTCAGCACAAAGAGGCTTGAACGCAATCATCAGGTCATGATGATTGCTTCACAATGACGAAACAGACTATCGCCTCTGAGTGTTGACTTCAATGTTCACTTTTATATTTACATACGCTCTATTCCTGCTATTGAACACTTTAACCCATAAATATAACATAACTTAACACTATACATATTTCATCTGCAAATTTAGATCACATTTAAGGGGATAGCTATTTCATCACGTCAGTTCGATACGTACATTGTCAACACTAGTCAACATAGAATCTATGGATTTTATGGACAAATGGAGTTGACAATGCACCTTTGATGTACCACAAGGATCGCATGACGGAGCAGAAATTTCAGAATTTATGGGTATATACATTTTAAATAAAATCAATAATCCATATAGATAACCACGGATTATACAGAGATGACGGATTAATGATAGCACCGGACAACAAAAGAGAAAATGATAAAAAATGGAAAGAACTTTTCAAATTATTCTAAAAACTAGATTTTGAGATAATAGTAGAAACAAATAGAAAAGTAGTCCAATATTTAGATGTGGAATTAAATTTACAAGCTGGCAATGTCTCTTAATACATGAAAGCAAACACAAAGTTAAAGTACATAAACACAACATCTAACCATCCCAAAAGCATAATCAAGCACATTCACAAAGGAATAGAACACAGGCTATCAAAAAATTCGTCAAATAAAACACTATTTGATGAAAAGAAAAAAGACTATGATGATGAACCTAGAAAATCTGGCCATAAGAACATTTTAGAATATAATTCCCAATCAACCAGACGATGATAGAAAACGAAACATTATCTGGTTCAACCCACCATTTAACTTAGAGGTAAAAACAAAAAAGAACAAAATATTTTTTAAACTGATCAATAAACACTTTACAAAAAGCTCAGAATTAAACAAAATTGTCAATAGGAATACAATCAAATTGAGTTATAGCTGTACTGGTAATTTTAAAAAATTCATAAAAAACAAAACATCAGAAATTTAAATAGCATTGTACAAAACAAAATCACTAATATAAATGCAACTCCAAGAACAAAAATAAATGCCCCCTTCAAGGACTTTGTGATACAAAAAAGTTATTTACAAAGCAAAAGTACTTGACTTTAATGGTCAAAACAAAACATATTTGGGATCAACCAAAGATACGTTTAAGACCAGGTGGTTCAATCACAGGTCTACATTTAAAATAGAAAACTTTAAAACATTTGCAAAATTGGGTAGCCACGTGTGGAAATTGAAATTAAAATATGGAAAAGACCCAGACATAACGTAGAGTATAATGAAAACAGCCAAGCCTTACAACGGTGGCAAAATATTTGGACTGTGCCAGGAAGAAAAAAGTTAGCGATTATGTTATTCGTAAACAAAAATGATTTATTGAATGAAAGAACAGAAACTGTGACTAAGTGTAACCCTACCATAAAATACCTATTAGGTTCATACAACCATGGATGGAAAAGTTATAATTTCTTCTAATTTTAAAAATTTCCCGTTCAAAAAGTCCACGTTACGTGAGCATTCTTAAAAAAAAACGATAAAAAAACGGTAAAATCAGTTATTACAAATCACCTGAAGACACCACATGATAGAAACCTAGGTCGCGTAATAACTCGTTTACAAATTAAGAATATATATATATATATATATATATAATTGTGATATTATCCTTTTATAAACGATTATAATAAAATTACCATATATATATATATATATATTTTTTTTTTTCATTTTTAAACGAGTTATTTTGCTACCTTATTTGGGTATGTCAAATAAAGACGAACTGTTAAATGAAAGAACAGAAATTATGACAAAATGCATCCACACTAAGAAATACCTCTTAGGTTCATACAACCATGGATTGAATTTAAACAATGCGCATTCATAAATTATCTGCCACGTGAACGTTCAAATAAAACACCGTTACAAGAGCGTTCTTAAAAAGAAAAACGGTAAAAGGTAAAATCAGTTATTAAAAATCACCTGAAGACACCACTCATGGTAGAAACCTGGGTAGAGAAATAACTCGTTTAAAAATGGAAAATATTCAAAGGTTCTACAATATAATTGCATAGAACACTTTCTAATACAAATGTGTACTGGTCTAATCATATATATATATATATAAGAAGGAATCACTATGCAATATATTCTTTTTCTATGAGGGAAAGTGTAAGAAGCGGCAAACTCAAGTGCTACTCCAGGCTTTAGTCACGCCAGTGTTTGTAACCATTTAATTGATTTCTGGATCTGAATAGAGGTGTCTGAAAACGTGAAATATGAAACCGCGGCTAAAGGAGCTTTTAAATATTAACAACAAATGAGTTATCAACTTCATTATTATACTCGGATATGAAATTTAGTAAAGATATTCTCATTAGTAAGTAATCAAATTATATAAAACTAATGTTTGTTTTATTTTCTTATTTCCTGTTGGTTTTGTAACCGGTGTACAGATTTTACATGGCCAAAATGATAGAATAGGTATGTATTCAAGTGACAACTACTCTGATTAAAACCAATTAGCATGTTCCATGTGCCGTACCTACTTTTAGTAGAGGGAAATAGTGTCGGATAAAGTTCACTTCACACACAAGCAATATATATATAATCCTGGGTAAAAAGCAATCGGGTGTCTAACCGTAATGATGAGCTGTGATACAGCGAAACAGGTCTGCGGATGACATATATATATATATATATATATATATATATATATATATATATATAACTTATCAGTACGGTTAGACTCCGATTGCTTTTTAACCCAGGGTTGAAACCCGACCGAATTGGCGTCAGTCGGCGATTCTACCTCTGGGCCATGGGCATTCGGTGGAAGAAGGTAAATTTTTTAGCGCATATATTATCATTATACGCGCTCAATAGCTAGAGTGCTCTAATTCATTTTACTGAATGAGCGACGCGTACACGCCAGAGTAGCTACAGTTTTTCAAAGTCTACCATTCTTCCAGAGTGCTCAATCAGGGTGTGAGAGCGTAAATATATATATATATATATATATGGTGGACTTTGAAGAAACAGCAGCTACTCTCGCATTTATGCATGATTCATTCAGTAATGAATTTGAACACTCTCGGCTACTGGCGTGTGTTTACATTGTATATAACACGCTAAGTCCGTTTCTTTCATCGACCGCCTATAGCTCAGAGGCAAAATTCGGTCAGGTTTCAATCCTGGCTAGAAGCTATCGGATGTCTAACCGCACTGATGACTTGGAATACAGCGAAACAGATTTGCCTGTGGATGACATATATATATATATATATATATATAGGTAGCTCAAAAAAAAAAAAAAAGGAAAAGAGATACCTACGGTTTAAAAAATGTATTTTAAAACTGAAAAATATCTCTTCAAGGTTTTATATTAGTTTTAATTTCAATCTGAAGGACTAAATTTAATTTTTATAAAGAGGAAAATACTCTGCTATATTGCAAACCGAATTGATTCGAATGATTTTTTTGATTATGGCTAAAATCGTTAATATTGACAAATCTGTCAAAACAGCATAAATCTTCTTACTTTTAGTTTAAAGTATCTCATGAAAGCATTTTTCAATGCGGGGGTGGGTGTTTTTATGAAGTATTACACATTTATCAATCATCAGATTTACGTTAGACAGTAATCATAGCAAGAAAATTACATCAGAAATACAACGTAGCCACCTTTTTAGATAATTTATAACGACTTAGAAGTCCATGGCATTCTACAGAAGGATGCTGAGGATACTATGGAACGAACATGTGAGCCACGACAAGGTTTTGAAGAGGATGAAAACGAAAAGGAAAACTGATACTTCACACCAAGAAAAGATTGCTGAAGCTTATCGGACATGTAACGAGGGCTTGGAGAATCTGATACTCTCAGGACAGATAGAGGGAAAAAGAGACAGAGGAAAGCAACAAGAGAAAGTGTGTTAAGACCTACAAGGAATAGGGAGATGTTGAAGGCTATCAATGTGGACGCTCTGAAGGGACACGGTACATAGAAGAAGAATTTTAAAAAAATTAAAATATTTCAAGTATTTTAATGTTTCATTGAATTTTAGAGATATTGACTTTATGGTTTTTATTTACGAAAAGGAATGTTGAAAAAACTTCAGAAAATTACTAATAATATTTACATTTACTAGATTTACTGCTCTTATTTTCATATAATGTCGTGTGTGGACATCCGTATTTTCAAACTATCGGCACGTTGATACTCACAAAAAAGATACCAATTCCTTTTAAATAGGGATCGCTGATATGCAGTTTTTGTTTCATAGCAATATCACTTGACCAGTATGAATTAATACAGAATGTTAAAATAATATAAAGTTTATAAAATATATTAATTAATATTTAAAAAAAATGAAATCAATTCTTGTAAGTAAATTAATAATCAAATTTTTTTCGTTAGGATATAGTGCTTGTAATATATTTTATTTATAAAGCAATTAAAAGAATTTCTAATCAAATGTTTTTTTTATTGCATTTTTTATCTTATGATTCAGTGGCATTACAGCCTTGCTCGGGGTGAAATGATTAAAAAAAATATTAATCATTTCACCCTAAGCAAGGCAGTACTGCCACTGGTGCGCAAAGGTTTACATAAGAAGAAAAAGTGATGAGAAAGAGGAACAAGTTACAGGGGCTGTAAAAGTGTTTAAGCCTTATTTTAACCAAAACATTTAAGCCCCTTTACTCATGAGGTAGTATAATATCTAGTTTAAAAAAAAACAAAAAACGAAAAAAAGAAAAAAAAAAAAGAAAAAAACCCTAAAATCCAACCTGCTGTTAAAAATTGTTGTCTACCCATTTAAATAATGTATGGTCCCCCTATGTATCTTATCCAGACAAAATTAAAAAGTGATATGTCTAGACACCAGGCCATCTTGCTTCCTTCCGCGACCCAAATCTTCAACTCTATAGTTAACTAATTTTCATTTTTGATTCAACAGGATTGACACACAAAAAGAATTTTCTCCGACTACCGCTCCCTAATTTTCTAAATAACCATGAATTCATCTTATATTTTAAAAATAAATCATTTTCACTATTTATTTTAACATACCACCTGATAAAGAACAGTATTGTTCTGAAACAGGAAACATTTTGTGTAATGATATAATACTTTTATAAACCATTGTAATTAAAAATTATTTTATATATCTATACAATTATATATATATATATCTCGAAAATATCGGATTATAGAAGGAGTGGTCCGGTTTTAATCAAATTTGATACACTCATAGACAAAGACATAAGAAATGATATTCAGAAGTTTCAAGGTTTCAGTTTTTACAACAGTGCAGAAAATCGATAATATATATATATATAGTGTAATGGCTGTTACAATGTTTTTAAAATTCATAGTATCACTATACAAAAGATTTCTCATGTTTCGAAGCCAGCCCATTATGTTTTGGCTTCATCCTCAGGTGATTTTTTTAGAAATAAGAATTATCCAGTTGAAAAGACAGTTTCACCAGTAAAAAGATCAACGGAACGCAAAATACAGACCAACCCCTCTTACACCCGAAAATAACAAATCCAACACAAATAAACTGTCTTTTCAACTGGATAATTCTTATTTCTAAAAAAATCACCTGAGGATGAAGCCAAAACATAATGGGCTGGCTTCGAAACATGAGAAATCTTTTGTGTAGTGATACTATGAATTTAAAAAAATTGTAACAACCATTACAGTATATATATATATATATATATAGGTATGTGCGTGTGTGTGTGTGTGTGTGTGTGTGTATATGCATTGCTTAAAATTATGATGTAAGATTGCTCGGTAACTGGGAGTGAGCATGTTGGAGAGTCTACACAAAAAGTAGTAGCCTATGATAGTATATATATATATATATTATAGTTTGGTTGGGCAAATTAAGATATTTGGCGGTGTCTTCTGTGTCTCTTTCAGACTCTCAGATGACTTGTGGCCTCCAAACGAGAAAAATATATTTTCGCTCACCAACTGCTTTTTTTTTCTGGCTTGATCTGTGAGGAGTGGCTCGCTTCTTGATAGATTTACGTCTCAATGTCTCAACTGCTTTTACTGAGTTTTTGTATCACTAAAGTAAAGTTCATCTAAACTTATTTATAAATGAAACTTTGTCTGTGTGTGTGTGTGTGTGTGTGTGTATCCGTTACCTATAGATTCCGAAACGGCTGAACTGATTTTCTTGAAAATTTACACAGTTGTACTATAAGCGTCTGCGAGTGTTCTTAGCTAGGTTTTGTGTCGGGGTACCCCCGATAAATATCGAAAATCGAAAAAATCGGGTTATAGAAGGAGTGGTCCGGTTTTAATCAAATTTGATACACTCATAGACAAAGACATAAGAAATGATATTAAGAAGTTTCAAGGTTTCAGTTTTTACAACAGTGCAGAAAATCGATAATATATATATATATATATATATATATATATATATATATAAGGCAAGATGTTTGTGTGTGTGTCTATTTATCTGTCTGTTTGTCCTTTATACAAATCCACAATTATTATTCGATTCTCACCAAACTTCACACAAATATTCTTTAGGCCGAGTCTGAGCTCCAAGACCATGACTTAGTTTTGAAGCTTTCATTACACCCGAGCAACGCCGGGCTATACTGCTAGTTCTAATCATAAACCAAAGATTAGTTCTCAGATTGTTTGGCAAACTATCAACTTCTACCATTTCCAAATGGCTAGCTTATCTCAGCTTTCCTTGTAGAAGAATTTCATCATTTGTTGTCTTGAATCGAGAATCTAACTGTAAATGATGAAGTCATTTTGGTGCATTTTGGGATGATGCAAAAGCGTATGTGGCCCAAGTTTATGACCCAGATTCAAAGATCTTTATAAAAGAGCGTATAGTTTTTCTAGTCTATCAAAAGTTTCGTTAGTCTCGGCTTATTCACTGCTTCTGCTCCATCTAATCTTGCATTAATGATTAATTAATGTGGATCTAATTAAGTCAAGTTCTTGACCGTTTTCAATCCGAATATTACTTACAAACATCATAGCACAGGTTTGAAGGTTCTCACCACATTCAGTACCCAAAAAGTCTAGTAGCAACAAGGCCGAATCGAAACCAATACTCCAGTCCTGCTATAAAAGCGGTCCGTGGTCAGTGAGTGAAAAACCTGAAAGACAACTGCACCTTTCAGCGGCATCGTATGCGACGACTAAATCGCACCTTTTCGGGGAAAGCTCTATTTGCTTCACACGAAGATGAGGCTGGAAAAGTTGGCGTAAAGAAAGCTAGTCTCCTACTCACTCCGGTTGATTAGCCGCGACCAACGGGCATTTTTCACAATCGGTCTCAGAATGTAATCGACAATTCAGATTAAACGGAAACGACCTTTCAAACTTGCTTGTTGGAACGTGAGAACGATGCGTGACACAAACGCCGAAGCCAGAGTAGAACGGCATTCTGGAATAATTGCGCTAAAACTTTCCGGGTTGGATATCGACATCTCTGCAACTAGTGAACTCCGCTTTAAAAAATACTATTGTTCACGCAATATAAGGCCCAAGAGACAATCAAGGTAGAAGGGGTACTGAAAAAGGTGATGTAAAGATAGTCAGTAATAAGTATATATTTATGAGGATATGTAGGATAGATAACTGTTGACTTCATATTTTAAATTTAAGATCATAGTGATCGGGAATCTGTATCACAGAGAAAAGGTTATGGGAAAAAAGTGAGTGAAACTTACTCCTTACTAATGGAATTCTAAGGAAATGGGAATAATTCGGCTCTGTATACGCAGCATGACAGGCATTAGCAGAAACGATCAGAACTAGTAGAACTAAGGAATCGAGTCCGTCTGAATATTCCCTTTGAAAATAGCAGTACAGCAGAAGCCAACCTGAAAGAGCACCAAACAGAATAAATCTTGTATTAATGCCCTGATATTACCCAGGAATTCAATAATTTTCTTTGTAATGAAATGTTCCTGTCTCTTAGTAATTTTTGTTAAATCCCTGGATTGCAGTTTTTGTCATACCAATGCGCCTTCGTACATCTCCGACACATTACCTGTCGTCTGTTTTAACATATTCCAGAAAGTTGCTTGCATGAGTCTCCCATTTTAAACTTTTATCTGGGACTGCCTCTCTTGGTAACGACTACATATTCTGTCTTCTTGCAATTAATGGTATTCTTTCTTTCTTCGAATTCTTTTACTCGGAGTGCCTACAGTTTTCTCTTCCAGGAAACACAGAAGCAGTTGTTTCTTTTTTTGAGGAAGCCATGTCGTAAACCGTGAATTACGGCGTATAAGTCGAATTTTGAAGTCTAAAAAAAATTGAGGGTTACAGTTTTGAGTCTTTGATCGCCGACCGTATGTTTAGAGGTTGACCTTCACGATATGTATAAGCCTAATTCATAATTTTGAGGTAGAAATCTTGTGATCGACTTGTACGCCGTATTTTATGGTAATGTTTAGTTAGCACCCACTATGTGTATCATATTATAATTTTGTTTGTTTCTACGTTAGTTAATAACTAAGTTAGCGAGTGCATTACACATTGCCATTACATAAGATAAATAATGAACCTTTCCGTTTTGATTGACAAGAAAAAAGGAAGAAATGTGATATCCTAATAAAAAAGAAAGAAAGAAAGAAAGAATGAAATAAAGAAAGAAAGAGTGGATAAAGGAGGCGATAACGTTCTTTGACTTTTAACGTCTGCTTCAGTGAAATGAAAAAACTTGTCCATTTTGAATCTTTATATTTGTACCCTCTTACTTCTTTAAATAAAGACCTACATTGAAATTGTTATTGCATTTTTTGCTGAAATTGTTAAAGCTCAAATATTTAACGTTGGAATGGAAGGATTTTGAACTGGTATTCTATCATGAACATAAGAATTAGAATATATTATAAAATTCAGTTAGGAAAACCTTGAAATATTCACGGGTATTGCTCGTTATACTAATTTTCCGGGTGAAATAACAATCATGAAAACAACGATACCTTCTGAAGTAACTTTAGGGGATTTACAAAAAAAAAATGTGCAAATAAGTATTTTTCGACTAATTTCTATGAATTATCCTTTCTTTCGAATCACGTCTTCATCACATATAATTAAAGATGCAGCCGTTTACGTGTAGCCAGTTGAATTTCTTCATAATTATTACGGTGCCGTTAATATTAATGTCTCAAAGCCTACCAATGTCTCCATGAAAGGAGATATGCGAACGCCACCTCTTACTTCTTCAAATTTTCACGTGCCAGCTTCGTAATAAATCCCTCCCCGAGGAGATTTCTAATGAGGCCGTGTCATCAAAGTCACAAGTAGGATTCATTCACTTGTATACGTCTTCTCAAAGTGATTTCGCTGAAATGAGTTACGCTTCGACCGTCTTGATAATTAAATTTTTGTCTTGAGATCTCTATAGTTGCAATGCTAATCTAATTTTAACGTCCGAAGATGCAGCTAATTATGCATACATACGCAAATATGTTGCACATACATATACGGGCTATACTATTGTTAGGTATTTTGATAAAATGTCTTGTCATTGACATGTCACGACTGTGAGTAATCTTTTGTGCAAAATATCCTTCTATAAGTACTTTTACCTATTCAGGTAATAGCAACAAAAATCTGTTACACATATTGCTACTCTTGATAGATATTCAGTTTACACACACACACATTTTATATATATATATATATATATATAATCTAAACTTATTTATAAATGGAACTTTGTCTGTGTATGTGTGTGTCTGTGTATCCGTTACCTATAGACTCCGAAACGGCTGAACCGATTTTCTTGAAAATTTACACAGTTGTACTATAAGTGTCTGCGAGTGTTCTTAGGTAGATTTTATGTTGAGGTACTCCCAATAAATATCGATAATCGAAAAATTCGGGTTATAGAAGGAGTGGTCCGATTTTAATCAAATTTGATACACTCATAGACAAAGACATAAGAAACGATATTCAGAAGTTTCAAGGTTGCAGTCTTACAATAGTACAGAAAATCGATAATATATATATATATATATATATATATATATATATAAGGCAAGATATTTGTGTATGTGTCTGTTTATTTGCCTGTATGTCTGTATTTTGTCAGCCCTTTTATTTTAGTTTTTGCTTCGACTTTGGCTCTAAGTAGGTATAATTGTAGTTCTTAGTCTCATCCATGATACCATTTACTTAGAAGACTTATTTAGCCCTCAAAATTCAGTTTACCACGAAAAAACCTTATTTGATATCGATACCAGAAAATCAAAATTTGACTTACATCCATTCATTTTTTTTTGACTCTACGGTTTCGCTTTAACTGGAAACAACTATAGAAGGAAGGTAAAGAAGGTGTTAATCGTAAAACGGCGCCTGGTATCACTTTAAAAAAGAGGCAAAAAAGCTATATCCTACTACCGTGCATACATATATAAACCATAAGCACACACGCACCTACATGAACTAACCTACTTACAAGTACACTCTCTTTCTCTCTCTCTCACACACACACACACACAACAATTAACGACAGGTGTAGCAGCGAAAGAGGGCCATTGGTTTAAAGGCAAGGTCCAGCGGCGGACAACTAGAAACCAAGCTCTCCTATCATTCTGAAGATGAGAGTCTGATCTCGAAATATTAATGAATAATAAATAGTTAACACCCAACACCTTCTTCACCTTCCTTTATTATACTAAACGCCTTGTGATAGCCTTCTAATACCTACCCATACCTGTTATATACACAATGCTTCAAGCAAATTACAAAACTCCCATATATATATATATATATATATTGATTCTTTAATACTTAGTTTTTGGTCCTAAGAGGGTTAGACCAGTACACATTTGTATTAAAAAAGTGTTCTATACAATTATATTGTAGAACCTTTGAATGTTTTCCATTTTTAAACGAGTTTTCTGCTACCCAGGTTTCTACCATGAGTGGTGTCTTTAGGCGATTTTTAATAACTGATTTTTACCTTTTATCTTTTTCCTTTTTAAGAACGCTCTTGTAATGGAGTTTTATTTGAACGTTCACGTAGCAGATAATTTATGAACGCGCATTGTTTAAATTTAAAAGAATTATGACGTTTTCATCTATGTTTGTATGAACCTAATAGGTATTTCTTAGTGTGGATGCATTTTGTCATAATTTCTGTTCTTTCATTTAACAGTTCGTCTTTATTTGGGTATATCATAATTTCTAATTTTTCTTCTTGACACAGTCTACATATTTGTCGACCGCTGTAATGCTTGGCTGTTTTTTCACCATTCCTTTGTTTAGTGAGTTCGTTTTTCAGAAGAGACCAAACTTTTGTTTCTTTTCTTTTTGTTTATTTTATGTTTTTTTTAAATTTTTTTTTACCTACTTAAGATACACTCATGTCAGCGGTAATGTGTGGATCTTTTTCATATTTTGATTTCAATTTCCAGACGTGGTTAGCCAATTTTGTATTGTTTTTTAATTTTTCTATTTTAAATGTAGATCTTTAGTTGAACCACCTGGTCTTAAAACTGTCTTTGGTTGATCCCAAATATATTTTGTTTTGGCCATCTGGGTCGTGTACCTCTGCCTTATAAATTATTTCTTTTGTGTTGCAGAGACCTTGAAGTGGACATTTAAGCACGCATAAAAGCAGTCAACACAAGAAAAGGCAATTAACCTTCCGTTCCGTTTACTTGCTTCTCTGACAGCTACAATCTCCAAGAATTTAAATGTAAAGTCAATAGTCATCAACAATCTCACTAACCTGCATCTTCTCTCTCTCATGCTCCTTTCTCCGTCCACTCGACTTTCATCAGTATTCTCATCCTTCTCTTACCCACTTTCTGACACCCCCTATAGCCTGTCACTCTTTCTCATAACTTTCCTTCTAGTAACCCCCTGCACAACAGTGGCAGTAAAATACCTTGCTTGGAGCGATATGATTATATATAAAAAAAAACTATTCCCAAATTTGTCTCAATCTGAAATAATATTACCGCTGACATTAGTGTATCTTAAGTAGGTAAAAAAAAAAAAAAAGAAGAAAATAAACAGAAAGAAAAGGAAAAAAAGTGTGGTCTCTTGTGAAAAACGAACTCACTAAACAAAGGAATGGTGTAGCGAAACTAACTTGCTGACCATCAGGCGTCTTGGATATATTTGGTCATGATATATGTCTTTTTTTTTTTCCTGGGCGTAGTTGCATGGAGATAGATTATGATCGAAAGGAAGTACTTCTCATGCAAAACGGCTTGATAAAGATGGTTTATTTTAGGGAAGGTATTCCGCAACCTGCACCCAATGATGCGACTGAATAAACGTTTTTAATTCTTAAAGACGTCTTTTTTCTTGTTCAACCCCTCCCTTTAATCATTTCCGAAGTTTATGACCCTTATCGAACGGGTCCTTCGAATTCAGAAAGTTGTTTTGCGTTTTTTTTTAATTTTTATTTTTTCGCCTCTTGCATCAGATTCCCCTATAAAATGTGACTTCTCGCAGATACGCACGCAGGTTAGAAGAGAAATTAAAAAGAAAAAAAAAAAAGAAAAAAAGAAAACGAATCAAAGTAAAATTTCTGAGTTATTTGCTTGAAAGCAACTAAAAATTGACATTTAATGATTTAGAAAATGAAATTTTAACCCGTAAATACGATTTTTATTCTTTTACACAAGAATTTTTTTGAGTAAAACCGGTGAACTCTATAAGCATGCTTTGAGCTTCATTTTAGATGTTCACAGAATACATTTGCGGACAAATCAGAATACATTTGAGGACATAAAGTTAAGGCCGATATATTCTCCCGTTCTTTTCTTCTGCCTAAAATTCTCACATGAAATACCTTTGTTATTCTACACACTTTTAAAAATTGCTTGGGAGTCAAATGATAACAAATAAATAAATAATCATTTCATTTTTGTTGTTGCACACAGAAAGATTAGATTTATATATTTCTCACATGAAATACCTTTGTTATTCTACACACTTTTAAAAATTGCTTGGGAGTCAAATGATAACAAATAAATAAATAATCATTTCATTTTTTGTTGTTGCACACAGAAAGATTAGATTTATATATTTCTCACATGAAATACCTTTGTTATTCTACACACTTTTAAAAATTGCTTGGGAGTCAAATGATAACAAATAAATAAATAATCATTTCATTTTTTGTTGTTGCACACAGAAAGATTAGATTTATATATTTCTCAAATGAAATACCTT
This sequence comes from Ascarosepion bandense, assembly GCA_037127315.1. Lineage (NCBI taxonomy): Eukaryota > Metazoa > Mollusca > Cephalopoda > Sepiida > Sepiidae > Ascarosepion > Ascarosepion bandense. The sequence continues at coordinate 1,972,027 of JBBBDQ010000835.1, forward strand.
TGTTATTCTATATACTTTTTCAAATTGCCTGGGGTCAAATGATAACAAATAATCATTTCATTTTCTGTTGTTGCACACAAAAAGATTGGATTTATATAGTTCTCATATGAAATATCTTTGTTATTCTATATACGTTTTCAAATTGCTTGGCATCAAATGATAACAAATAAATAATCATTTCATTTTTTGTTGTTGCACACAGAAAGATTAGATTTATATATTTCTGTAATGTAAAAAAAAAACATGTAAATTGTTCTCTGTATCCTTATCGTATTATTAAATTGTTTTGTTATTGGACTCACAAAATTAAAGACTATATTTTTTTTCGGCCTTCCTCTATTGCTAAATGTTCCGAGATGAAACTGTTATGGTGCCCTGTTTACGGTGAAATGGGATCTTCCTCCTTCAATAAATACTAACCTGCGGGGCTTCCGGGGAGACAGTTGAGAGGCAGTCGAGACGCAGTGTAACTGGACAATTCGGACGTACACTTCTATCTGCTGACTACTAACACTCATACTTTGTATACCTGTTCTTTTATTCTAATAGACTGTTTGAACCTACCTTCTTGTTTCCGTGTTTTTCTTCCTGGTCCTAAGCGATCGCAACAAAACATTCTTCATTGCATGTAAATTTTATTATTTCTGTTAGACACACAAATTTCAAGTGGATACATACTTCTTAAATTCTCACAATATATTGAGAGTGGAGTCGTTTCCTGCTACTTTCTTCCTTGTTTTGAATTCAGATTTGATGCCGCCCAGGGGTTAGAGATCCTTGTCCATTCTGCTCTATAAAGCTTAATTTTAGAGAGAATAAATATATTCTTGCCTTTTTCAAGGGTATTACCGCCAAAGTAAGTGAAACAGAGTAGGCCAGAATTTGAACTCGGCTCGCTGGTTTCACTTTGCCCGCCAATAACCGTTACGTTACAAGCATATCCTTCTTAGAAATAGAAACAGACAATAATAATGGCGGCAAGTATACTGATCGGTTTGTTTTATACTCGTCAATGAGAGCTACAGTGGCGATTCGATTCCCAAGGACTTATGATTCCGTAGGTCTATTGATATAATGTTACGCAGCCTGTGCCAAGTTTTAACATTTCCCTTTCTTTATCAGACGTATCGAGAACACTAGCATATCGATTTCTGCAGTGACACAGGAAATAAAAAAGGTACGTGATCACCGTACTAACCATCAGTCACCGTAACTAGGAGACAGACAGATTCCTAATCCTGCCTTAGTCACCTCGGAGTTTCGAAAATGGATAATCCCTTAAGCCTTAGAGTGTTTACGCACCACAATCCAAAAATGCTTATAGTGCTTCAATTATTGTTGTACTGCTGAAGAAATTAACATAGCAAGCAATCTCCGTTACAATCTCCGTTAAATCAAAACTTGAACTTAAGATAATTCTATGAAAGTAAAATTATAATTTGTTGCACAAACAAATGTTTGAATTTGTGCAACACGCCAATGCAATAATATACAAAAGATTTATTGATAAAAAAAATAACCACCTTATAGAAAGATAATATTTACAGGGGTGAAAGCATTATATATATATATATATATATATATATATATAGAGAGAGAGAGAGAGAGAGAGAAATTGTCGCCACTTTGTATTTTTAACTTCTCGAATATGCGTTGTTTGTTTAGGGTTTTGTCGACCATGTAGTATAGTCGGGTCAACTGAGATCCGTCTTTGAGGAAAAAGAAACAAAAAAAAATCACAATGACGCAATTAATTCTGCCAGAAAAATTAAAAAAAAAACATGAAAAATTGAAAATATGAAATTGCGACAATTTGCCCATCGCAGCATATATGTATGTAATTAAAAGTTTGTCACATCCGTATTGTTTGTGTCTGTGTGTGCGTTTTTCGTTTATTTTTGAGTAGGAAATTCTCTTTGTTTTGCTGGATGTTATTGTTATCATTGTTTTATTTATAATTACAACAACGATAACAATATAACGATAATAATATCCAGCAAAGCAAAGAATACCAAACCAATAATAATCATTTGTTTTGATAATTTTTTTTATTGTACTTAGTTATTTTTCTTCATATTATCCATGCAGCTGTAACTAATTTTAACTGTATTTTTGTTGATAATTTTAAATAATTTGCTGTTTTAGGTTAATGTTTGTCAATTATTTTGAATAATATTTTCTTATTTTTGTTTTTAGCGTACTGTTGTGGCAGTGGGGATTGAACCAAATTATATTGCTCTTTCTGTTGTTTTTATTGAAATTATTTTCGTGCTTGTATCATAGTTTGTTGGAATATCCAGTGTTTCTTAAAACTGATTCATGTGTTTTTTTGTTTTTACAAAATATTTTTAGGTTACTAGAATTTGTTGAAATTATTTTCTTTATAGATAGCAATATTTGTTTGAAATACGTTAATGTGGTGGTTGGAATTTTTGTTAATGTACACTGTCTGGTTGTTTGGTTTTCTGTATGATTTGTAGGTTCTGTAATTTAGGTTGGATGTTATATCTAAAAATTTACTATATTTTGGTTGGATTTTCAATTTTTTGAAAGTACGTATTACATTTTCTTTTTTTTCTGTAGATTGCTGTTGCAATTTCTTAGAATTAACAGATGGTCGTAACTATATCGACCTATATCCTTTTTATTAATAATATTTGTTAATTTAATGATTATGTATATGTCTATGAGTTCTCATACGAATGCACCATCATAGCTACCCATTTGTACATCAAGTTATTTTTATTTTTCTTTATTACTTTGGCACTTTTTGTCCATATTTTTTTATCGTGGTACAATATTCATTCTCGGCAGCGGTTAATTGTATTTATCTCTACATTAGCGATACCAAACCAAAAAAGAAAACGAAATAATAGCCTAGTGAAGATATATAAATGTGTGTGCATGTATGTGTACGTATAAATATAATATCTATGAATTAAGCATTAATAAAAATCATTTACGAAATACAACTCCCCAGAAAAAAATAAAATTATCAAAATAAAAAACGGTGGCATATCTGGAGATCACATGTATGTACACATGGCAACATCGAAAGAAAAAAAACAAACAAACTAAGAAGCGAGTGTAAAGTGAAAAAAAATACAAAAAAATACAAACAAATGATTGCAAATACCTTACACGTGCTCTCTCTCTTACACACACACACACACATATATATATAATATTAATCGTGAAAACTGTCATTGATTAGTCAGGTGATGTGACAGAATATTGCAAAGAATTTAAAGTGACATCTGCCTTCCACGACAACTAAGCTACAACTGAGTCAGAGGGGGCAAAGAAAACAAGTTGCCAACTAAATTAATAATTCATTCCTAAACATTTCTTTGTTTGTATTTAGGTACGAAACTGAGCCGATATGTATATTTCCAGAGTCCTGAAAATTATGTTTAAAGTCACTATTTACGCTTTGATTGGCTATTTGGTTCTCTGTAGCTGAGAATTAAAAGCACATCCGATCTAATGACCGCTTACCCTAGGGAAACGCATGTTCAAATCCTGTCTAGGAGCATGTATCTTTTTAATAAAATTTCTCAAATATTCAGGCCAGTAGAGGAAAATAAATAAATACACTGTTTTATAAATAAAGAGTGTATTTATTCAAAATAAGTATCGACTAAAAGTAACGTTTAAGTAATATTATATATATATTGAGTACTAGCCGTATAGCCCGGCGTTGCTCGGGTGTAATGAAAGCTTTAAAACTAATCCATGGTGCTGGAGCTCAGACTCTTTGGACGTTGGCATGAAAGACTAAAAAGCAATAGTTGTTTCCAGTTAAAGCGAAACCGTAGAGTAAAAAAAAAAAAATGAATGGATGTAAGTCAAATTTTGATTTCCTGGTATCGATATCAAATCAGTTTTTTTCGTTGTAAACTGAACTTTTAAGGCTAAATAAGTCATCTGAGTAAATGGTATCATGGCTGAGACTAAGAACTACAATTATACCTACTTAGAGCCAAACCTGAAGCAAAAACTAAAATAAAAGGGCTGACAAAATACATACATACAGGCAATTAAACAGACACACACAAACATCTTGCCTTATATATATATATATATATATATATATATCTTCTCGATTTTCTTCACTATTGTAAAAACTGCAACCTTGAAACTTCTGAATATCGTTTCTTATGTCTTTGTCTATGAATGTATCAAATTTGATTAAAATCGGACCACTTCTTTTATCACCAGATTTTTTCGATTATCAATTTTCGATATTTATCGAGGGTACTCCGACACGAAACCTAGGTAAGAAGACTCGCAGACACTTATAGTACAACTGTGTAAATTTTCAAGAAAATCGGTTCAGCCGTTTCGGAGTCTATAGGTAACGGACGCACACACACAGACACAAAGTTCCATTTATAAATAAGTTTGTATTTGGACAGCAATCCGTCTTTTATACAAGTCTCTTTAGAAACAACTGACAATGTACTGCAGATATGTTGTTTTTTTTTTTAATTTTTCTTCTTTTCTTAGAAGTTTTTTCGCTTTCTGAACATAAATTATGTAGAAATTGTCCAAATGTTCTGTATGTTTTAACGCTTTCGGTTATTCTTTTAGCCATTATCACGGATGAGTTTTATTTTTAACTGGGTGTATGAATTTTTTATGTATATACCTAAAGTTATTGGAATGTGCTTGCCGTTTTTAGCAAATAAACAGTCTTATAACTCAAGATATACTGCCGACTGTGGCACGAAAGTATCTCCACTTGAGGTTTTCTGTTAGATCAGATTTTCTAGATTACAACCATTTTATTCAAGGTGACCCAGCATTAATTACACGAATTTTCACATCCTTTTCAGTAGAATGTATTTCGCTTGTTAGGTTTGTAAAATATTCGATAAATTTTACTGATTTTCCTGAGACAGTTTGTATTAAGTCTTGCTAGTTGAAGCTTATGAATTCTGTTTCACAAGCATTGACATGGAGTCCAACCATTATCAGCAGCATTTTCTAGATGATGTAGAAGAACTGTGGCATTAGTAATTGTTATTGAACCTACCCTTTTTGGATTATAATGAACTCTTCCTATTATTATGAATGCCGGGAGAATATGCCTCTCGGGGTGGAGCTGCCCTAGCCTTCGGGCTGGGCACCCTAAGACAAGTAAAGACCAGTTATGACCGGTTTTGAACCTGTCCACCCCGGTGGATAGGTAATGTTTGACCAGTACCTGGATGTACGCGCTCAGGTTCCCCACGTTAAAAAAAGACCTTGTGTCACACATCTCTCAAGTGGAGGAGAAGGGTAAATAATGGAGTTGCCCTAGCCTTCGGGCTGGGCACACCTAAGACAAGTAAAGACCAGAAGGGTAAATATGGGAGTTGAGTTAGATTGAGTCACCCCGGTCTAATACTTGGCAGTCAGACTGACGTGTAACACTCTTGTATTTGTTTTCCGTTTAATATATATGTTTCACTAATTCCCGAGTTCGAGTTTTCTTCCGGACCTATTCTTGGTTCGCCACAGTAATGTATCTTCAGTAATGGCGAGGTCATCTGCATAGTCAATATATGTCAACTTTTTGCACGATATCAACTTGAGGACTTTATTACGCGAAATAGTTTAATTTGAAATTGTTAGATTATTTTTTATTAAATATTTTCCTGTGATAGAATAGAATTCGTATAAAATCTTAAATAAATGGTTCGAAGCATTTATAATTTTTAAAAATTTCAGATGAGATGACGTCACATAATTGTAGGCATCCATTTATATATGAAGGTAGCGCCCCGTTTGATCAAAATTTGGTCCTTTGATGGTGAAATACAGTAACCTCCCCGAGGTGCAGCCTGAACGATTGAGGCCATGTGCTGTCCTGACTACATTTTCCACCCTCTTGGTCGTACCAATAAAATCCAAAGAAATACATGGTATTACATTTTGGGTGCGGCTTGACTACAGGAATTGCCGAAAAGTTGTCAGTGTTCACAGTCGCCTTCGGGTTCCACTCCGGATTTTCTGTCTAGATTTATTTACTCAAGCATATCTTTGGATATGATCGCAAAGCAGCGGAGGTTTAAAATCCATCCTCTAGATGGGTTGGTTTTCTGGGCTATCAAGCTAACCGAAAGTCACACAATAACGTCAAATTGATCTGATGTTAAAAAATAAAATAAAATTTTGTAATACATTTGTAAGTTGATAATTAATTTTAATAAGAAGAGGTTTAACTGAAAACTCGAAGTCGGAAGATAATATGGTGATTTCGGCCGCATATGATGGTTAATGTGATGACTGATTAAATCTGTACAGGAAGAACACGGACACAACTCGGAAGTTTCAAATAATCTCTCTCTATATATATATATATAAAAGCAATCTGTGAGTCTGTGTGTGACTGTTCCCTATGCACGCCTACATTTTTAAGCTACGCCATTCAAACTTTCTAGGGACACATATCTACAGGGAAGCCAGGTCGACACATACTTTTTGAGTTTAAGTTCTGCAATTTTCCCTTTCTTACTTTTTGGCCAATGGACACGATTGTTTACATTTGCTCCGTAAAACATCTAAGATCTAAGATGGTTGCTGAATTACGTCACAGAAATCAAATCATACGTGTCAAACACGACTAAAATATTTTTTATTAAAATATATATGAGCCTTTATATTTAATTTTTTCCGACGTTTTAAAAATTCATTTGGTCAACAAAAAATGTGAATATTTTTCCCCGTAATTTTGAAACAAAAGAAATAATTTTTAAAAAAGTATTTTTTCAAACAAAAACAAATTATGTAAAATAAAAAGTGGCATCTTCTCCTACTATCATGTTTTGAGTTGCACGGGCAACGCAGGGCTATGATGCTAGTATTATGTAAAATACAATTGAAACAATATTATTCGTTGTAAACAAATTGATCTGTCTGCGGCTATAATATGTTATATAAAGTAAACAATTATGAGTCCACTTAACTGAAGTCCTTGTGTAGTTGAGTGTTTTACGTTAGTAGTACGGCTCTTCACGGCGTAACAGAGGGTTTTTGCAGCAGCGACGAAATTCACGGCTTCACCCTCCGAGAAACCTGGTAAAAGAGGACCTTAATAAAGATGCCCTCTAGAGAAGGAGTTAACGGTGGTGGTGGTGGTGGGGGGAATCATCTACCTTAAGTACAATTTTTATAATATGTCTTTGATATTTTCATTTATATGAAAACTCTTATCTTAGAAAAGTTTTTATTTTTGATTATACATTTCAGTTCGTTTTTATATTCTAAAATCGTTAAAAGTATGCAGCATTGATCGGAAATTATCAAACACTGATGAGACTTGGACTCCTTTCTTGTATTTTTAGGAGCCTGTCTAACATTGACACCGATTTATCTGCTCCAATATAGAAGTTCAGACGTAATTAAAATTTAATTTACTAAATAATAAGAACGAATTAAAAAAAACAAAAACAATACGTCGTCAATGCAGAGAGCGAGCAGTACACTGAATTTATCAGGGACAGATATTGAGGAAAACGTTTAAGAAAAAAAAACAAGATGCAATTTAAATAAATTGGCGAATTTTTCATATGACGATTGAAGAAACTTTCTTGTTCTGTCTTTCGTCTAAGAAACAAACTTGAACGAGTTTCACATTCATTTTTCTCTGTCTACTTTTGTCTAATTCGTCCCAATTCGAGAATAGAGAACTGAATATTTGAACGGTTCAAGTAGAAGTAAATACAGCTGTATGCTATATGGAGTAATTGATGGCGGGAAGAAAGACAAAGATTTAGGAGAGGAGACAGAGAAGAGAGAAGTTACACTGAGAAGCGTTAACAGAAGTAGAAATCAGATACTTAGCTACAAAGTTTTCTATGGCGTTTCGGGTATGATTGATTGTAGCTTGACGTAGAAGCTCATGTCATCCGTCGTTCAAGACGCTGTGTTCCAGCGTCAGCAAGAAGAGAAAGAAATTATTTTTAGAGGATGCTTGTCAAATCTGCTGTGGATTCTGATTTGGCTGCAACGTCTGGCTAACAATGACGTGCATTATTGCAAAAGCACAACGCATTTGGTTATCTAACGTTGGGTCAATTGGGATTTGGAAAATGGACGTCTTGGATGCTTGCCAGTAAGCATTAAGCGCTCACCAAAGAAAATTCTTTATCATTGCAACAGGAATATTTCACGAAGAACGGGAATTCGCAATGAGAAGAGCAAAAATTGGCATTAGTGGGTTGCAAGCATTGATATTATTTCGCAATCTGTTCAAATTACCTTCAACCAAAGAATTTATACGAACATTTATTTTTTTAGGATTAACAAAATCTTAGCCAAAAGAGAAATATTTAATATAGAAGTAGTCTCTCCCCCCCCCCATTTACTCGCAAAATCTATGTTAAAAGGGGAATAAATAGCTTTTGTGACAATTCTTATCGTATTATACAGGGATGATGTCAATCTTTTGGAAACGAATCCATTTTTAATAAAATACTTATTTATGTAAGTTTTTGGAGCCTTAATCTACTTTAAAAATTTGTAAGCTTCCAAATCCCTTAAAATTTCTCATCTTTACTCATTTGGTCAAATTTTGGGAAGTGGATCCAGTACTCATTTGTATAATACATTATTTCCATAGAAGAAATATGTTACTGTAGTTTCTTGGGTATAATAAATAAAGTATGTGTCTGTTCAGTGTGTGTGTGAGGTGGGGGTAGTACTATATACAAGTACATGTTTTTGGGAAATTTTACTCGGCTTAAAAACCTCTTATTTGAAACAACAAGATTGCAAATACACACATATTTGCTCGCAAGATAAATTGTGTTCATATTTTAATTTTCTTGTATTTTATAAGTCTTTCCATCTTTATTTTTAATGAAAGGCAATATTTTCATTTTCATAGTTTATTAATATATAGAAATATATTAAAGTCATAAACAGAAAAATTATGATATATTTTAAGCTATTACGCGATTTATTTGCGGATATGTCTAGCAGCTTTTTTGGAAAATTTCGAAAATAAGTTTTGCAATGTAATTTAGAACAAACGCACAATGGCTAAACATCCGGTTGAATTCTATTCTGTAATGAGTTGATCCCGAGCTGTTAAAGATGACGGCAAAATATTTATATCGATATGCCGTCGAAATGACGGCAGCATATATATATATATATATATATATATATATACTATAAAGTATTATACATGAAGACATTAAAAACAATATGAGATATACACACACACACATATATATATATATATATATATATATATATATATATATAATAAAAAGAGAAACCGCAAGTGTCTACGCATATATAATTACAAATAATTAAAAAATAAGCCCCTCTTAAAGAGCAAACACGCGGCGGTAAGAGCTTTCATAACTGGTAGTAAAGAGAATGAACTGAGCCGCCGTTACCTTGCTATTGTCTCTCTAATGAACTGGGTAGATGCTGCTTCGCTATTGTCTCTTTCTCCATGAGCGTGACTATATATATATATATATAAAAATTAAAAAAGGATTAATTCAATGATGTTGAATATATTTGAAAATTTGCTTGGTGGTACAAAACTTACTTACCGCTACATATAGACAAAAATATTATTTGTTACCACCCATAATGATGGTATTTTCTTTAAAAAATAGAATTGAAGAACGAGCTGGCCAACAGGTTTCGCAATTCCAGGTTGAAGAATTGTTGTCTTTATTTTCAACTGAAATTAAAGCCAAAATACGACGTTTAGAACGGCTCATGATTAAACATAATAGACATTCATTGTCTCTTATATTTAACAGTATATGTTTAGAAAAGTATTTGCTGCCACGATACACTAAATATATATATATATATATATATATATATATATATATAGTCATCCGCAGACAGATCTGTTTCGCTGTATCATAGCTCATCAGTACGGTTAGACTTCGATTGCTTTTAACCCAGGATTGAAATCCGACCGAATTGGAGTCAGTCGGCGATTCTACCTTTGAGCTATGGGCGTTCGGTCGAAAAAGGCAGACCTTTTTTTGTGTGTATATTGTCATTAAATGCACAACGGTCTTTATTATAATAAAGAAGATGTCATAAAAAGTTAAATATTCTAGTCAAATATATGTACGATACTGAGATTTTAATGGATAATATGATACAACTTTTCAAAAACAATTTACATAGAGATAGATGAATTACGGGGTCGTATTACACTCAAAGACGTAATTTATTCCCAGAAACACGCGGTCGTATTATACTGAAGTAGTTTCATGCACAAGTAAATACGGTAGTTATACCAACGGCGATTGTAGATTTATCAAGTAAGTAATATGTCTCTTGTCTCACCAGGTATGGGTTAAATGACAGAGGAAACGGAGAACTATAAAATTGGGCGGCAACCAATCTAACAGAAGGATACTATGAATACCAAAACGTAGAGTAGTGGACGTAAGAACACTCCTTAGATTTCCTAAGAATACATAGTATAGTGGAAAGTTATTATAGTCTGTGCCATGAACATGTCATTAAAAAAAATCTCATATCTAAACTTATTTATAAATGGAACTTTGTCTGTGTGTGTATCTGTTACCTATAGACTCCAAAATGGCTGAACCAATTTTCTTGAAAATTTACACAGTTGTACAGAGTCTGCGAATGTTTTAACTAGGTTTTGTTTCGAGGTACCCCCGATAAATATCGAAAATCGATAATCGAAAAAATCGGATTATAGAAGGAGTGTTTCGATTTTAATCAAATTTGATACACTCATAGACAAAGACATAAGAAACGATATTCAGAAGTTTCAGGGTTGCAGTTCTTACAATAGTGCAGAAAATCGATAATATATATATATATATATATATAAAAGGCAAGATGTTTGTGTGTGTGTCTGTTTATCTGTCTGTATGTCCTTTATACAAATCCACAATTTATATCCGATTCTCACCAAACTTCACACAAATATTTTTTAGGCTGAGTCTGAGCTCCAGGACCATGGATTAGTTTTAAAGCTTTCATTACACCCGAGCAACGCCGGGCTATCCTGCTAGTAACTGATAAACCAAAGTACTAGAATATTAGAGGTAGCTACCAAATGTGCGTTGTGGTGCAGTGGATATCGGCTCGGAACGAGAAATCGGGGAGCCAAGTTCGAATTTCAGTTGAATTCTTTGCATTTATTTACGCTCAAATACCCTTGGAAAAGGTATGATTCCAATTCTTCTCTCTAGTTATGGGTTAAATAATAGGACAGATTGGGTTCTATAGCCTTGACTGGTAACCAGTCTACCGCAGAGAAGCAATGGCAACCTACTGAGGGATAATCTTCTGCCCAGTCAGTCATGTCTCGAAAGGGTCATGATTGCCTAAAGCCTGTATCACGTATGGCACTTAACTGACTGACCCAATAACGTACGGCGCTCTTGTTACTTGAATAACGGCGGCTTCGCGGTAGTTGTCGTGGTGCTAGAGTTGTTACCTGGATATATCTAAGTACGTTACAGGGTTACAGGTTGACTTCTTGGTGCTGCAGCGAGAAGTTTTATGAAGCTTGCAAAATGCTCTTTACAAATGCAATGAGGTTTAAACTTGGCGAGTGCGGTCCCAATAAATTACCTGTTACCAACAGAGTTTTCTGGAATCATGTGTCACGATGTGGTAAGGGCTGCATTATCTTGCTAGAACGATCAACCACCGTACATGGCGAGTGAGTGGTCTGCGGCATGTGGATATAACTGCTTTTATAAGGGCTACATTATCTTGTAGATGTAACGGTTACATTATCTTGTAGATGTAACTGTTTTTATAAGGGCTACATTATCTTGCTAGAACGATCAACCACCGTACATGGCGAGTGAGTGGTCTGCGGCATGTGGATATAACTGCTTTTATAAGGGCTACATTATCTTGTAGATGTAACGGTTACATTATCTTGTAGATGTAACTGTTTTTATAAGGGCTACATTATCTTGCTAGAACGATCAACCACCGTACATGGCGAGTGAGTGGTCTGCGGCATGTGGATATAACTGCTTTTATAACAGACTACTTTCACTGGAAGCTTTTGTAAACTCCAACTGAACATTTCCCACACCATTACATAATCACTGCAAGTTTGTATAATCTCCTGCTGACAGTGTAGATCCATAGTCACATGCGGTCTTCACTCTACATGAACTCGACCGATGAAGAGCAAAAAACATATCTTGTCTGAACTTTCCTCTATTCCAATGCATTCTGGGCCTAATAAGAAACATTAAACGATAGCGTGGTATTTGTAATGGTAGTTTAAATCGTTGACAAGGAATTGTGTGTTGGTTGCACAATACATTGCATCAGGATGTGATTTGATGCAACGTTGCTTTTTATTAGGTGGTTTTCATAATTGTCAGCTTCTTGCAGTCCCATTTTGAATTACCTATGTAATATAACAATCTGGCCCCACCCGAGGAAGTGATGCAAGCGATGGTGTTTCCCGTCGGTGAAGGGGTCGGCGAAACGACAAGACAGGTGTTTGTGAAATACATCCTGTCGAGGCCGGAGCGGATGTCGTTTGACCTTATTTCCGACAGCGGCGGAAATGACTACGGAGGCAAACAGAACAGGTGTCTCTTGGCATTACGTGGGCGTTGCGTGGGCGAGGCAAAACCGGAAGGAAAGTCCCGGTTCTAGAAGACTATAAAAAGACCTCGACACACGGATTCGCCAGCAGAGAACGGCCAGTGAAAGCAGAGGGACACCACAGGCAAAAACTACACTCCCGTCAACCCATTCTATGTGCGCTCTCACTCTTCCATTCTCTATTCCACACGGGTTCGTCGTCAGTAATAAAAATATAACCTTATATTTTTATATATGCGTGTTTTGTTGTTTGTCGTCGTACGGCGATATATAACACCTATAGGCGAATGCATCTTTCACATCTGTTCGGATTTCCACATATTCTTACTGCCAACAACTTCGAGCATCTGTTAAATCTTTCTGAGCCTATCATCTCTTGACCAAATTGTCTTAAATGATGTCCGTGTTCCATGACTGCCACATATACACTGTAAGTGTCACACCGTCACTTTTACTGTTACGTCAAACACTTGTCATCCGGCTTAGTCAAATTGTACAAGGGCAGATAGTGTAATCAGTCAGTCAGTGCCATCTATGATACACGCTTGGGCGATCATGTCTTGAAAGAAACATGACTGACTATACATTATTTTTCTGCAGTAGGTTAGCATTACTTTTTGCGGTAGACTGGTTGCTAACCAAAGCTTGAGAGCTCAACCTGTCTTGCTGTTTAACCCATAGATGGAAGGAGAAGAGACGGATTAATAACTTTCCCACAAGTAGTTGCGCGAAAGTGAATGCAACAAATTCATTTGGAGTTGGAACTCGGCTCTCCAATTTCTTATTTCGATCCGATAATCATTGCACCTCAATGCACATCTTGCTCCACAATGCACAACGCATATACATATATAAGTAGGCCCAAAATACGAAAAATAGAATAACACATGCTCTCAAAGAAACTCCTGTCATAGAAAATAATAGAAATTTAAATATTAACAACCAGGATGTGTTTCCTAAAGACAGTGGTGCTGTGGCATTAAAAGAACGCATCGTTCACAGGTTTCACATTGTCAGTAATATTGAAACAGTGCACCATTGAATAATGTTTATTGTTTGGCTAACAATCGCTTAAATACGTCAAATTTCTGATGGAGTGAATTGCGTTAGGGTGTTCTTTTTGCAACAGACGGGGCTCTACTGACCCTACCATATTGTGCAGGCGAAAAAAAATCAAAAGCAACGCGCCTGCACGAAATTAAAAATATAAAATTGCGACAATTTATCTATCGCATCCTCTGTGTGCTTGTGTTTGTGTGTATTTTAATTAAAGGATTCAATGTGGTGTAGTGGTTAGCAAGCTTAAATCGCTGGATCAATTACTATCTTTAGCGGGTGCTCTGTAATCTGTGTGTTGCGTTGCATCTAAGCTGAGCTTAGTAAAGTCCTAATACATTGCTGGAATACGTAAATTACTGAAAGCAAAATCTAAACTTATTTATAAATGGAACTTTGTGTGTATGTGTCCGTTACCTATAGACTCCGAAACGGCTGAACCGATTTTCTCGAAAATTTACACAGTTGTACTATAAGCGTCTGCGAGTGTTCTTAGCTAGGTTTTGTGTCGAGGTACCCCAGATAAATACCGAAAATCGATAATCGAAAAAATCGGGTTATAGAAAGAGTGGTCCGATTTCAAACAAATTTGATACACTCATATACAAAGACATAAGAAACAATATTCAGAAGTTTCAAGGCTGCAGTTCTTACAATAGTGCAGGAAATCGATTATATATATATATATATATATATATATATATATATATATAAAAGGCAAGATGTTTGTTTGTGTGTGTGTGTGTGTCTGTTTATCTGCCTGCATGTCTATTTTTTTCAGTCCTTTTATTTTAGTTTTTGCTTCAGGTTTGGCTCTAAGTAGGTATAATTGTAGTTCTTAGTCTCAGCCATGATACCATTTACTCAGAGGACTTATTTAGCCTTCAAAATTCCGTTTACGACGAAAAAACTTATTTGATATCGATACCAGGAAATCAAACTTTGACTTACATCCATTCATTTTTCTTTCAGTCTACGGTTTCGCTTTAACTGGAAACTTTTTAATCTTTCGTACCAACGTCCAAAGAGTTTGAGCTCCAGGACCATGGATTAGTTTTAAAGCTTTCATTACACCTGAGCAACGCCAGGCTATACTGGTAGTATGTCATAAAAATAAAAGAAAACAAAAAAAAAAAACATACGGATAAATACACACACAAACACAAACACACACACACACACACACACACGAAAAGCTTTTAGTTTTTTAGTGACGGTCCGTTTCTTCTGTTTATTATTACTTATTTAATACATAAGTAATAATAAACAGAAGAAACGGAGCGTCACTAAAAAACAAAAACAAAAAGCTCTATAAAACAGTAAAGAAAATCTGTTATGAACGTAAGTAAGAATATCTTGATTATGTAACTATTTCTCTTCGAGTTATATGCTCTGTCTGTTTTAGTTGTTGTCTCTGTTGAAAGTCCTCATATGTTAGGTATTCTCGGAAACGAGCAGTCGTGCTGAAGATGAGAAATCACACTGATTTTCAGTGCGCCTTCAATTGAAACAGCTTCAATGATGTTATTAATACCGATTACTTACTCTTGCCTTTCGAATACGCGCAAGATATCAAATAACAGTGGATATTTCAATTCTTCAAAATATTAATGAGTGGGAGTTCAAATAAACAAGAGATATAGAATAAAATAGGCAGTCTTTCATTTGCAATTTATTTTATAAACTGATTTTTTTTAGAAATAAACATGGGTTATTAATAAATGGTGGGGGTTGTCTTTTGTGGTGATACCGACCGAGCAAAAGCGAGGGCCCGGATGTTCGCACTTTCACAATCAAAAAGCAAATGACCAAAAGTCGTCTTTGAGGTATTCGCTCTAAAACATTCCTTACTTACAACGCACCCATATTCCTAAGTATTAATTCTCTTTCAGCATTTTATTGCCATGAACATTTTAACCTCCGTTGGACCTATACTTCATGTAGTACTTCAGTTGTAAAAACTTTAATTGATGTGTTATATATAAAATGTTATTTTTCTACTCAAGTTGCCTTTCTTGATTTGTAATCATTTTATGACCTATAGTGGGCTATCTACAACAAGGCCAACTTCCGTTAACTTGCAACAGTATACAATTACCCTTCACTAGAACGGACTCTTCATTATTGACAGAAAAGAATAGATAAGCAACTCACTATACTTTCAATTTCTAAAATAATAATAAACGGAGAGTGTTCAAATAAATATAACTATTTTTTCTGAAGATATAAAAACATTCAAAATACGAGTAGTTTTCATGGAATTTTATTAAACGGTGGTGGTGGGGTTAAATAAAATGGAGGGGTGGTTTCTTAATTTTCAAAATCTTAATAAGCCTGCCTCTCGTTGATTCCTTGAGAGGCAAGAGTATTCTTTGTTGCATGCAAACAATTTTCACTGTCTTCAAATATGCGAAGTCAATCCAAACAAAAATCTTATGTGCAATAGATTAAAATTCTCACTTTGAGAAAAAAATAATTTACTGTGATAGAGAGAAAAGCTACTCCACATGTCAATGTGGCAAAATCCACTGTGTAAGTGACAGACATGGCCACAGATATTACATGTAACAACCTGTCCTAATGATATTGATGTAGCAATCAGTCAGTTAAGTGTCATACGTGAAACACGCTTGGGCGATCATGTCTCGAAAAAGACATGACTGACTGGGCAGAAGATTTTCCCGCAGTAGGTTGCCATTGCTTTCCGCGGTAGACTAGTTGCCAGCCAAGGCTATAGAACCCAATCTGTCCTGTTATTTAACCCATAACTGGAAGGAAGAGTCGGATTAATACCTTTCCCAAGGGTATTTGCGCGTAAGTGAATACAATGGATTCAACTGGAATTCGAACTCGGCACCCCGATTTCTCGTTCCGAGCCGATATCCACTGCACCACAACGAAGTAACTAAAATGGTAGATATCTAGTAAAGCGCTGGGCTAAAATCGTTCAGAATTGACGCATTTTTATCTGTATACAACTGTTTTCCAGATTAATCAGTTAAGTGTCATATGTTCGCTCAAACGTTTATCACGTGTCTTTTTTTATTCATGACTGACTAGGAAGGAGATGTTCCCATAGTAGATTGCTAATTCTTTCCTTTTTTCAGATAGAGGATTAAAACAGATTAGAAAGAAAACTATCCTTAATTACACTGGCGCTACACAATCACAAACTAAGAGCTTTACTAAATAAAAAAATGCATCACTTGAAGATTTCCAACTAAAATTGCTAGCATATGTAACTAGAAGAGAAAATAATGATATAATCAAGCTGTTAACTTTCCATACTACAAAAGGCAAAAGATTTGGAAGGAAACGCTAACTAATATTAAGAAGAGCGGTTATAGTAGATTTGAGAAATCTAACTACCTGAAAAACTATGATTTTAAAAATTTCATCCGCCAATTTAGACAATAAATGTCGAATATTTATTTCGTGTATTGAAACAGTTTATTTTTCAATTACCCTGAAAATCAGTACTAGAAATATTCGCTTTTACAAGGTCTTGAACGCTGAAGTAGACTACTACCTCAGCTACCAGTGTAGCCTAACTTATATCAACGAACAAGATATTTTACAAAAAAAAAAAAAATACAGGGATCGTTTCTACGTTCTTTAATTTGATAAAATGAGAAATGATAAATGAGAATACATTAACGGTTCTTTTTTTTGTTTGTCAAAAGGGACATGCGCAAAATGCTGGTAGGGACATTTTTGTGAACGGCCTTGGAGTAGTTCAAAATCAGCTGCTGCTATGAGAGAGAGAGAGAGAGAGAGAGAGAGAGAGAGAGAGAGAGAGAGAGAGAGATGAATAAAAATAAAGAAAATGTTTTTCATTACGTTGGGTATTAATGCAAGATAATATCGGAATTCTTATAGGAAAGAATATTGATCCATTCTAGTGAGACATGTAACCTTAAACCCAGCAAGTGGTCTCCAAACGACTTTCTGAAGTTTTAATGCTTCAAGCAGATCTAACCACAAACTGTTCAGAATAAAATCCAATATCGT
Organism: Ascarosepion bandense; assembly: GCA_037127315.1. Lineage (NCBI taxonomy): Eukaryota > Metazoa > Mollusca > Cephalopoda > Sepiida > Sepiidae > Ascarosepion > Ascarosepion bandense. The sequence continues at coordinate 1,989,685 of JBBBDQ010000835.1, forward strand.
ACATCAGTGTTGAAACATTCTTCTTGCCTCTGAAACGGCCCTCTTCCTGTGCACAGGTTCGAATAGAAAGATAGAAAAAGAAGAAGGAAAAAAAAACGGTAAAGACAGCTGATTTGTTTACACCTTTCATGTATCTGTATATCATAACGGCAAAGGCAAAATGATTAGGTTGGAATCCTCCAAGAGAAATAATTAGGATTCCCTTTTTTTGGAGTTAGTTGAATAAAAATCTATTTCGTTCGGTTTCGCTTAAATTACACTGTCATGTATAGTTCAGTGGTTAAAATGAGACACTGAAAATCGGGAGGTTTAAGATTATCAATAGAATAGCGATTTACTAAGCGTAACTGATATGTAGCACAAAACTGAAAATATGGAGCACATAGTGAGGATCAAAGTTTCTACTCAGTCGTAATCGACCTAGCAAAACAACCATTAAAAAGGTCGAAATGGCAAAAAATATCAACAAAGTACATGAATATCGGCTCGGAACGACAAATCTGAGAGCCGAGTTCGAATTCCATTTGAATTCCTTGCATTCACTTACGCGCAAATGCCATTGGGAAAGGTACTAATCCGTTTCTTCCCTCCAGTTATGGATTAAATAACAGGGCAGATTGGGTTCTATAGCCTTGGTCGGCAACCAGTCTACCGCAGAAAGCAATGGCAACCTACTGCGGGATAATCATATGCCCAGTCAGACATGTCTCTTTCAAGACATGATTGCCCAAGCTTGTATCACGTATGGCATTTAACTAACTGACTAATTGACATGAATTAAATATTTTTTTAATGAGCAGTTGAAGATTCTGACAACTCGAGTTGCTTAGTTTTCATGCCAGAATTACTACTGAAATTATTAATTTTTTTTGTGCTTGGGTCTAAAAAAGAAACAAAGACAATTCAATAGAACTAAACTCTTAGAGGTCCTGGGTATGACGGTAAACTGCATCCGGCAGCAAGGCCTCTGATTGGGAGGTTGTGAGGAGCATGGAACCACTTAATTGCTGTTGTTCTCAGGTCCATCTTAACCCAAAGTGGTAGCATCTGTTAGGGTCCCAGCTATGGGAAAATAGTTAACCCTTCAAACTGGGGTCATAATACCATGAAAGTATAAAACTAAACTTTTATAGAAATAAAATCATAAAAATAGACTTTCGTAGAAAAATATGCATTTGAGAAGGAAAATTATTCTTATAACACATTTTTAAAGGGAAACATTATTGCCATAATACATTTTTGAATACGAAACTCGAAGACATTTTCAGTTTCTTAAAATAATCAAAATTTAATCAAAATCTGACTCAATCAACACTATAACCGAACATTAAAAAAAAATTCTTACCCCCCCCCCACCATTTTTGGCATTAAATAACCATAGAGGGTGATATGCCATTAACTCAAACTCAGACTAAACTCTTAGAATTGTCAGAATTCTTGAATACAGTATCAAGTGATATTGTTAATAACTTGTAGTGAGTCCTGTTTTTAGATTAATTTTGCTCTTTAAACATTCTTCGTTTATTTTTTGTGTTGTTCAAGCCATACTGAAGGCATTAATGGAAGTGCTTATGATTTAGTAAAATTTGATTACAGTTGCTTACGAAATAATTTCTTATTTTCAAACAAAATCGAGCCCCAGAGTGATAGATTTATGAGAATAAATTCAAATCTATTAGCTTATGTTTAAATAACATTATATACACTGTCTTTATAAACAATTTTGGATTGTGGTCCGTACTTCCATTTGTGCACAAAAATTATTGCTTAAGATGCCCTTTAAAAAAAAAAAATAATGTGTATAATCAATAGAAAGAAAGGCATTTAATCTAAATTAACAAGTAGAACTGGTAGATTCCTTGAATACAATAAAAAGAAACATATTTAGTATTAATTTTTATTTAATTAAATATTTCTCTTTTTACAGTTGCTTCAACCACACTGACGCCAGTAGTGGAGTTGCTGAAAATTTAGACAAAACAAGAATCTCTCACCGTTTGATAATGGCTTACAAGCCGTTCTTCGAACGAAAAAAAAATGCTTCAGTTGAAAAAAAAAACCTTCAATGAAAGTTAATCGAATGCAACGGGCATTAATTACTTCGTAGTTTATCACATTTTTTTTTGTTTCTAACGTTATTTTCCTATGTCTGAATACTTTGCTTAGTTTTTGTAATGCATCTTTCCTTATTTTAATGCACCTTCGGCTACTATGTCATCTTTTCGGTCATCTCTTACTGCGCCAAACAGGTGCGTTGAATTTCTGTTAGAATTAGTTTTGTTTAACGGTATATCAAGCTATGTGGATCATTTAATAACAAAAAAAAAAAAAAAAAAAGTATAGTTTTAAGATATATTTTTTTAATGTTCGGTTTTAAGGAGAAGGTTTTAGTCAAATTTGGATAATTTTATTTTAAACTGAAGATGTCTTTTAGTGTATTCAAAATGTAATGCTGGTAATAATTTTCGTTTTCAAAAATGTATAATGGCAATAATTTTTCCCCTTTAAAAATATGTCATGATAATTTTTTTTCCTTCAAAAATATTTTTCTATAAAAGTCTATTTTTATACTTTCATAGTATTTTAACCCCAGTTTGGGAACAAACTATGCCCAATGTTAGGACCCTGACAGGTGCTAACACCATGGGTCAGGGTGGACCTGGGAACAACAATAATTAAGAGGTCGTTCCATGCTCTCCACAACCTCCCAATCAGCAGCATTGATGTCGGATTTAGTTTATTGTCATATCCAGGACCGTTAAATTTCTGTTCAGACCTGATTTTGGCGTCTCCCAATAATTTGCTCCCACGTTGGG
>JBBBDQ010000835.1:2002500-2025000 GCA_037127315.1 Ascarosepion bandense
TTTTTTAATCGTTTCACCCCGAGCAAAGCATTCCACTGCCACTATTGCGTAGGGGGTTACATAGGGGTGGGGGAAGTGGTGAGAAAGGATGGTTAGATATAGGAAATGTCAGAAGGAGGGTGATAAACGGGTAAGGATACCGAGAATGAGGGTTGGGTAGATGGTGAGAGTGTTGGAAGAATAGATACACGTTAGTGCGATAGGAGGTGTCTAGACGGGTAAGGATACCGAGAATGAGGGTTGGGTAGATGGTGAGAGTGTTGGAAGAATAGATACACGTTAGTGCGATAGGAGGTGTCTAGACGGGTAAGGATATCGAGAATGAGGGTTGGGTAGATGGTGAGAGTGTTGGAAGAATAGATGCACGTTAGTGCGATAGGATGTGTCTAGACGGGTAAGGATACCGAGAATGAGGGTTGGGTAGATGGTGAGAGTGTTGGGAGAATAGATGCAAGTTAGTGTGATAGGAGGTGTCTATTGACCTTACATTTAAACTCCTGGAGATTGTAGCTGTCGGGAAAGCAGACATGTGAAAGGGAATTCCACAGGCGGGAAGCGCGAGGAAAGAATTAGTGTTATTAACTACAGCTTTCTGGAAGCCAATCAGAGCATTAAAGGAGAACTTTACTGCAATCAACTTGCTGAAATTCATGCATGTCTGTAAAAAGATGATACCTGCATTAATGAATCGATATGGTCCAATTCTGCTCCACAATAATGCGTGGCCACATTTTGCAAGAATGAAATTGCAAAATCTCACAGACTTGGGATATGAGAATTAACCACATCTTCAATATTCTCCTGAACTTTCACCCACTGATTTTCATTTTTTTAGCACTTAAGCACATTTTTAAGTGGCAACACTTTTAAGTCTAAACCAGAGGTGGAATCAGTTTTCAAAGATTTTGTTGCATCACAGTCAATAACTTTGCCATCGATCGGCGAGATTATTTATTCCTCATCGATAAAGAGGTGCGTAGATACCCTAGGCTCGTATTTTGACTAATTTCAACATTTGTTTTCAAGAAAATTATGTTTTTGAAATCGACTATTACTTTTGTAACAACCAAATAAATCCGTAAATAAAGATTCTAGTCATTTTATGCAGTCTTCTTTTATTCAGGTTCTTTCAGGATTTGGATGATCATGCCTCTCCACCACTTCCCGTCTCTTGTTGCTCTAAGTACTTGTTGTCCTTCTACCACGTCTCTTTATCTTTGACAATTTTCTTTTTTTCTGCTACTCATTTACTCAGATTCGTTATATAGATTACTCCTTAACCCCAGATCCCCATTCCCTCCTGCCATTACGAGTGTACTGTTTATACTATAATCAAAATACTTTCTATATATCATAGTAAATTCAATTGTTAGCAGTTTCTTTTCATTCAGAGGAGTAATATGCAAATTAACGATAAATATGAAACTGTTGTTTAAGAAAGTGAAAGTAATATTACGGCTAATACACATAAATTATCTTGGTACTCAGAGAACACAATTTATGTTTATGACTTAGTATTTCATGTACGTGATTCAGAATAAAAATGTTGAAATCTGAGACAAAAAAATGAAAGGAAAGCGAGAAAAAAGACGAACTGTTAACTGTAAGAAGTATGGTCGTCAGCATACAAGACAGCCAAAAGACATGTCTATAAATTGGAGACGTCAGAATCAAACAACTACATAAATCTAACAATATGGGTCTGTAACAGACGACAAAAAAAAAGTGAAAGAAATCTGTCAGCCCATTATAATAGTGAAAGATGCATTACAGAAATTAAAGTATTAAAAGTATTAATCGTGAGCAACAAAGACAAGACTGTTGAACAGCGGTATGATATCTATCGTCCTATATGACAGGTAATGCTAAACAATTTCTTCACAAATGATGAAAAACATTCAAAGTATCATAAAACATTCGCCAAAAGAATGTTGTAAAAACCATGAACTGCGCATTTAAATAAAAAAAAGTTTCAAGGAAAATGGTAACAAAAAGGGCATGTATACTTTGAATCAGATAAAGACAGCTGATATTTCTGAGGAGCAAATTCATGAAAAGGGGCTTGGAGAATTTGACACACACAGGGTATATTTAAGTCAAGGCGAAAAAAAAAGGAGAGCATCAAATAATCTATCTAATGAGCTTGTGTGAATGGTTTGCAGAACAGGGATTACAATATACATGAAGTCATGACCAGCCCTCATCACCCACGCTCTTAACGGACACGGTCAATTAAAGAAAGACATTTATTCTCACACGTTCACTGAAATAGGATTCTGAGGACAAAGTCTAAGTAAATAAGAAAATTAAGAATTCAGAAACTGAAAAGCTGAGCATTTGAACAAACAAGTTTTAAGGAAACAAGGATAAAAAAAAAAGACACGAATAAAACAAGTTTTAAAACAAACAAGTTTTAAGGAAACAAGGATAAAAAAAGACACGAATAAAACAAGTTTTAAAACAAACAAGTTTTAAGGAAACAAGGATAAAAAAAAGACACGAATAAAACAAGTTTTAAAACAAACAAGTTTTAAGGAAACAAGGATAAAAAAAAGACACGAATAAAACAAGTTTTAAAACAAACAAGTTTTAAGGAAAACAAGGATAAAAAAAAGACAAAACGGATAAAACAAGTTTTAAAACAAACAAGTTTTAAGGAAACAAGGATAAAAAAAAAGACACGAATACTTAGAATCGTTGTGAGAGTGAAAAATCGGAGAGCCGAGTTCGAATTCCCGTTGAATTCGTTTCATTCCCTTAAGTACAAATACCCTTGACAAAGGTATTAATAACATCTCTTCTCTCCTCCAGGTATGGGTTGAATAGTAGGACTGATTGGGTTCTATAGCCTTGGTTGGCAATCAGTCTACCGCAGAAAGTAATGGCAACCTATTGCGGGAAAATTTTTTTGCCTTGTGAGTCATGTTTCAAAAGAGACATGATCACCGAAGCGTGTATCATGTATGGCAATTAATTGACTGGTACTTAAAATCAGAAAGAGACAGCTGATATTTTTCTGTGATAGATGATGAGGAAAGAAGGATTATAGAATTTGGCACTCACACGATATGCTAAAAGCAAAACAGGCAGCGGGAAACATGTAACCTACGACGAATTTTGTTTTGATTGTGTAGCAGAGTGGGGACAAAAATTAATGGCAAAATGTTCAGCTTTTCTTAGCGTTACAAGGTATAGGAAGTTGTGAAGGACCGTGATCACCTACGCCCTGAAGGTACTCAGCACTTAAAAGATTCCTTAAGCAGTGTGAATTTCATATGATTTTCGTAAATTTCGTTTTTACTTTTTTTTTTTTTTTTTTGCTGTGTATGTTTCTGCGGGATGTGCGTTGTGGGGCAGTGGATATCGGCTCGAGACGAGAAATCGGGGAGCCGAGTTCGAATTCCAGTTGAATTCATTGCATTCATTTACGCGCAAATACCCTTGGGAAAGGTATTCATCCGTCTCTTCCTTCCAGTTATGGGTTAAATAACAGGACAGATTGGGTTCTATAGCCTTGGCTGGCAACCAGTCTACCACAGAAAGTAATGGCAACCTACTGCGGGATAATCTTCTGCCCAGTCAGTCATGTCTCTTTCGAGACGATCGCCCAAGCGTGTTTCACGTATGGCACTTAACTGACTGACTGATGTTTCTGAAATAAAATTTCAAAAAAATCAGTGAAATCGCAACGCTTGATATTCTAGAAACAATTAAAACATTTAAACGTGATTGGGAATGATGCATTAAGAAAATGGCTGTTTCCCGCAATTTCTCTCTTTCTTCTCAAACACATCCTTCATATTCATTCGGAATGACTGCTAGTTTTCTTTACCAAGCGTTTGCCCCACCCCTCAACCCCGCATCTCCTTTTCTCTGCCCTTCCCCTCCAGTTTCCTCCTTTTATCTAACATCCTCCACCACCATCTGATCTATTTCCTAAAACTCACCCACCCACTATTTATCTTTTCTTCTTCAATGCGCGTTGTCACTCCCCCCCTTACCTCCTCCTTCGTAGATTAAAATTTTAAAATAGTTGCGATTGTCTTCAATCAGACATACCTGCTTGGTACCGAAGAACAAACAACGCTTAGCTAAGTATGAACAGCGTTTAATCTAAGCTAGGCGCTCAGTTATTTTGGCCTTGTTATGAATTTTTGCAAAACTATATGGTTGATCAAAGGACTCGCAATTGAGAGGTTTCCATTCTGCAGTTATGCTAGTTTATTATTTCAACCTCACTTTCGGGGATGACGTGTAGTTTGTTATGGTTTCTTTAGGTGCCTAATAATAAAAAGTAAATATTAATAATCAAAGAAGGGTCTTAATATCGTGATTGTGGCGCAGGATGTGCGTTGTGGTGCAGTGGATATCGGCTCGGAATGAGAAATCGGGGAGCCGAGTTCGAATTCCAGTTGAATTCCTTACATTCACTTACGCGCAAATACCCTTGGGAAAGGTATTAATCCGTCTCTTCCCACCAATTATGGGTTCAATAACAGGACAGATTGGGTTCCATAACCTTATCTGGCAATCAATATACCGCAGAAAGTAATGACAACCTACTGAGGGATGATCTTCTGCCCAGTCAGTCATATCTCTTTCGAGACATGATCGCCCAAAGCGTGTATCATGTATGGCACTTAACTGACTGACTTAATATCGTATTTTCACACTTTTTCTTGATATAGTTAATTTTCTAATCGCCGCTTAGATGCGGCACAGGACCGAACGTATGAGGCACCAAGTGAGGATCTAACTCATTCAGTTAAAGGGATATTTGATTAGATTTATAAAGAAGAAAAACGAGCATTTAGTAGAAAGAAAAAATCTTTTACAGCTGACTAGTGTATATCATCGTTTGTTGTAAATCGTAAGTTCAATACCAGCGTTTTGCAGTAGAGGAGAATAGCTCCTTATTTTATGTGCCAAGTTGTTTTAGGACGTAAGCAATTATGGCTCGCCAAAAATTAGGTAATATTTTTACTATCTCTATTTTACTCTGCCGTCTATCCACACAAAATCATTACTATCTGTTTTAATCTGCTTCTCTTGCCTTTAGCATGTCTTGTGCGTGTTAAATTCTCTTACCATTTATAGATAACACAAAATCTGTGTATTCGAGTATTTCACATGATTTCATGTGGATATTGTCCAATATGTCACATGATTTCATGTGGACATTGTCCAACATTTTACGTAATTAAACTCATTTTGAGAGACCAATGTTTGTGGAATCAGTTCACTTCTCTCGAATGGCAAAACTGATAAGTTCTTATGACAGACAAAATTAAATTTTATATATAGTTGACATGTGAGTAGAGTAGTGGTTTTGAGTGCACTCAGAAAACGGGATTGGCATGCAAAATTCCAGCTGACGTCGTGCATTCATTTTCACACAATTATCCGTAAAATAGTAGTAATTAATTTCTTTTATCTACAAGATAGGGTTTAATAGCAGGACAGACTGGGCTTCCTAGCATTGGTTGGCAACCAGTCTAGAAGATCAACGAATCTGAATTTGAACTTGGTTGGGCTTAGAGTTAATTAATAGTCCGTCAGTTAAGTGTCATATGTGATACACGCTTAGGCGATCTTGTCCCGAAAATATTTTCCCGCAGTAAGTTGCCATTACTTTCTACGTTAGACTGGTTGCCGACCAAAACTATAGAACCCAATCTGTCCATAACTTGAGGGAAAAGCAACGGATGTATACCTTTCCTAAGGGTAACTGTGCGTATGTGAATGCAAGGAATTTAACTGGAATGCGAACTCTGCTCTCCGATTTCTCTTTCCGAGACGATATCCACTGCACCACAACGCACATCCGTTAATAACTCCACCCCAAAAAGGTACTTGCTAGATAAACCAAAGCAGTTACGCCTCGGACAGTGATTATGTATCCCTATATCCCACAAGGACGTCTGCAGGAGCTACATCCATACATAAACTTCAGTCGAGGGGTGATTCATAACCTGGTCTCCATGAGCACGGTCAGTGTAACGTGATCTCCGCCGCGGATAACGTTATTCCTGTTCTGTACAAGACTAAACTAAAGTTAGAAAATAACTTCATAAATCATTCCTAAGCAACAAACAATATATCTCATGCCTGTCATGTTATTGTTCTCCTTATGATGAAAACTGAACGAACTCTTAGACCAGCTAGTAATAGAAAACAAGAAGAAAAGGGCTAACTGTAAGAAAACAGTATATATGACTGTCAACAAAAGAGATAACACAATGCGTGAGCAAGGTATTGGGAACGTAAAAATGAAGCAGGTCCATAAAAAATTTAAATGATCTGGTTAATGTAGAAAAAGATGACAACAGTAACCTGAAGTCGCACAGGACTAACAAAAAGTGCCTTCTAGAAAGTATCAAAATATAGAAACAATGTTATAAATGTTATAGACCAAAAATCAGTACTTAAACGCTGTGTAATATATATCTCGATCACAAATGAAAAAAAAAAAATAGGGGGAGTCTACAATAAAAATTATAATCAATATTCACCATAATTATAGAATATATAACGGCAGCCAGTAAATGTAGAATTCATATCAGACAAAATAGTTACTGAAGTGAAAGTCGACAGTATAAAAATTCCTGCGACCCCACCAAAAAAAAAAAAAAAAAAAAAAAAAATAAATAAATAAATAAATAAAAAAAATAAATAAATAAAAAATGAAATGAAGGAATAAAAACTTCAGTGAAGATGAGTTCGTCAATCCAGACGTCTACTTTTTATGCTGAACTGACGTTATAAACAACAGTCAAGTCATGCCACTTGGGTCATCAGGGCAACTCAGAGAACAGAAATAAATTTATGTCTACAATTTTTATTTTTTTCATTTTCAGCTGAGATTAAAATTACAATATCGACTGTCATTATTTGGGTTATTTTTTTCATTTTGGCAAAATTCAATTTTGATTAAAAGAAAAAACGAGAAAGTAAAAACGGTAAAATTGAAAATTTATAAATAGCAAGAATACCCTTTGGAAATATAACTTAACTCTAAAGAAAATATTGAGGCGTATATATATATATTATTAAGGCCTGCCAAACACGTAGTTTAGTAAATTACTAGAGATTAAGGCGTTTAATGACAAGCAGATTTGGGCAAACTATGTGTTGCGTATTACAAACAGAGGGACAAAAAAAAGTTAATTGATGAAAAGTTTTAAAAACATTGAATTTTTAAAATTATTATCTGTATGTATGTATATAAGGTAATGATAATAATAGCCGTTTCCCTATAAGGAAAGATGTGATATTCATTGACTGGAGAGTCAGTATTGCTTTCGACTGAAATTTATAAAATCTTTCTTTTTTTTTTTTTTTTTTTTTTTTTAAATATATAAGCGTTTCACCCCGAGCAAGGCATGTCACTGCCACTACTGCGCAGGGGGCTACATAGAGTGGAGAAAGGATGATTAAATATAGGAAATGTCAGAGGGTGGGTGATAGGTGGGTAAGGATACAGAGAATGAGGGTTGGGTAGATGAGAGTGTTCTGAGAATAATTGGGAGTTAGTGCGATAGGAGGTGTCTATTGACTCTACATTTAAACACCTGGAGATTGTAGCTGTCGGGAAAGCAGACTTGTGGAAGGGAGTTCCACAGGCGGGAAGCGCGAGAAAAGAAGCTGTTGGAATAGAATTTACGGTTACATCTTATTTGTTTAACTGTAAAAGAGTGGAACCTAGTTGCTAATCTAGTATCTCGTTAAAATCACTTTTCAGGAGAACATGTTTCGTAATTTCAGTAGATGTTATTGCTCTTTCCGGTTTTGATGGGGGTTTCCTTCCTAACATTTAATTTGAAGTAGTGTAGAATTTTTATATCTTGATTATGTCATTATTTTCTCATTAAGTTACATGTGATATCCTTCTTTTTCGTTTGGCGTTTTTAGTAATCCACAATAATGTGCTTTCTGTTGTTTCGTACAGTTCTTTGTTGGGAAGCTGTAGAACCAGTTCAAAGAGGGATGCTCTTTGCCAAGAAACCAAGGTTTCACTCGCTCAAAGCCTTTTTTCACCACTGATCCTAGGAAACGGTTGTTATATATATATATAATCTAAACTTATTTATAAATGGAACAGTGTGTGTGTGTGTGTGTGTGTGTGTGTGTGTGTGTGTGTGTGTGTATGTCCGTTACCTATAGACTCCGAAACGTCTGAACCGATTTTCTTGAAAATTTACACAGTTGTACTATAAACGTCTGCGAGTGTTCTTAGCTAGGTTTGTGTCGAGGTACCCCCGATAAATATCGAAAATCGAAAAAATCAGGTTATAGAAGGTGTGGTCCGATTTTAATCAAATTTGATACACTCATAGAGAAAAACATAAGAAACGATATTTGGAAGTTTCAAGGTTGCAGTTCTTACAATAGTGCAAAAAATTTGATAGCGATTCCAGGAAATGAAAATTTGACTTACATCCATTCATTTTTCTTTCAGTCTACGGTTTCGCTTTAACTGGAAACAACTATTGCTTTTTAGTCTTTCGTGCCAACGTCCAAAGAGTCTGAGCTCCAGGACCATGGATTAGTTTTAAAGCTTTCATTACACCCGAGCAACGCCTGGCTATACTGCTAGTATATATATATATATATATATATATATATATATATAATTATGGATTTAAAAAAAAATTTTAAAAAACGACACATTATGATAAAGATCCTGAAAAAACTACCTTAACTTGAAAGCACATAATCTGTTTACAACTCAGTTTAGAAAATCTGATGCCACAAACCAACCTAGGTGAGAGGAAGAATATAACTTGGAAATATCTGAAGACACTATTTTACCCTAACTTGAAGCAATCTGCAGACAGTTCAAAGAACAAATACGAAAAAAAATACTATATATACAGGGTGGAAAAGCAAGCTAAAGAAAAAAAAAATAAAAGTATCAAGTTCTGATGAAGGTTATAAGAGCAACCAAAAATGAATTTTTTTTTTTACAACATCTGTGCTTCACGTCAACTCACTTAAAATATACAAGAACTATTTCTGTCATCCAATATTTCTGTAATAAAGGGGAACACACGTGGATATTTAACACCCCTCTCTTATATATGTTAAACATTCTGATATAACTAAAACTTATTCTACTTTTGTCTTTAACAGATGTGTGTTTGTCCTCTGATTGCCTTGATAAAGTCTATGAATGTAAGAATTTAATTTTGAACAAGTATTTCTAGACACAAGGAAATATGTTATTTTTTACAGAATTTTTCAAGATAAAAATGCTCACGAATATACTTCAGACTAACTGAAAATCAAGGTAAATTATAAAGGATAATAAGTGTTGTAATTTAAATGGAAATATTTTATATATATAATTAAATGAAAACGGTTAAATTCAAAACCTATTATTTAAAATATGTAAAAAAAAAAACTAAACTAAAATAATATAAATAATAATTATATTATAAAAAACAAAAAATCCCAACATTACGTTTATTAGACATTCAATTACATCACTTAACATACTCCATAATTTAGCTTGGCTTTCAGGAAGCCTGAAGTATATTTATAATCAATATTCACCATAATTAAAAAAATATATATAACAGCAGCCAATAAATGTGGAATTCATATTAGACAAAATAGTTACTGAAGTGAAAGTCGACAGTATAAAAATTCGTGCGACCTCACAAGAAAAGAAAAATGAAATGAAGAAATAAAAACTTCAGCGAAGATTTCAACAATTCTGAAAAACTAGAGATTTTTTACTTTTATACTAATATTCTTGTTGTAAAATAAAATCCTTATATTTGTCTTGATAAAGTCCATCGAAGGACGAAACGCGACGGTTAAGAGAGGTGTTCTTTTTGTGCGTGTATATATATATATATATATATATATATAATATTAACTATAGTAATTACAATACCAATATTAACAGAACTAACTCTGCCGAAACTAGTATTAAGTAAGCTATAATTTAAATCATCTTGAACAACCCACCGAGGACGAACTCGGAGGGAAAAGAAAAGGAAGTAAAAAAAGAAACAAACGAAGTACATGAACAAAAAGTCAAGCACTCGTAGGAAAGGAAAAAAAACCGGAAGACGAAAACACTAATACGAAAGTAGAGCCAAAAAACGTATAATATATATATATATATATATATATATATATATATATATATATATAATTGGTGTATATTTGGGCAGAATATTTCCATTTATTCATGTTTGCTTACATACCAACGAAACTTCATTGTTCAGAACATATATAGTTATTCTATCTTTATAATTTCCGGTAGTTATTTAAATCTAAATGATTTAATGTCTGTATGTTATATACTGCAGCTGGCTCTATGGACACACAGCGATCGTCTTGACAGACAACAACAAAACGTACGTATATATATACAAATATAATCTTATATTTTTATCCTTCGCCCGTGATGGTTGTGTGGAGTATGAGGGTAGCCGGAGAAAGATCGCGCACAGATAGGAGAGACGTCGGGAGTCGTTAGTCAGTCCCTGCTTCATTAGCCAGCAGGGAGCTCTGCCTTCAGCCCAAAACCCAGACTTATATAACCCCAAGATTCCTACGCATTTTTGCTTTTTCGAGTTGTCGCTTAATTGACGTCATCTATGGTCAGATATACCTGTCAATCATCTTCGCTGGCTATCACCTTTCAAGCCGATTGCTGTTTGTGTTTCTGTCTTTGATGTTGCACCCCGCCGCCACCATCCATGACCGGATATATTTGTCAATCATATCTTTGCCGTTCAAGGTAATATATTACATGAGTACGTTTTGTTTCGTAAGACATTATCAATGATTTTTTAAAGGAGTGTGTCTCATCCGTTTCAAATATCGCTTCTTCACAGGATAACACAAGAAATCTTTAAAATCCTTACTAATAAGACAAACGTACGATAAAAACACTGTAAAACAACGATTACACAAACTAGAAGCATAAGAAACAGTCATCAATAAAATGTTATAAAATTTGGGAACAAATATACGAAATAATACTTATTCATCAATAATAAAAAACTCAATAGCACAAACTGACATGCGAAACGAGATACTTTAAAATGATATGTGAAGATGCAATATTCGAAAAATTAACTGATATAACACAAAACCAGAAACTCGTTGATAATGGCTTATGAAAGCCGAAAATATTCAGATATTGGAAGCTTTATGTTTAGACTGCCATTGAAAATCAGGAAAATGGCTCGAGTTAAAGAAAAATGAACCAAAAGTCCGTTGTTTTTAAACAAACGTTATATATATATATATATATATATATATATATATATATGTGTGTGTGTGTGTGTGTGTGTATGTGTAATAGAAATAAGAATAAGCAGCTCCAAAAAGAGTTTGCTTAAGATTTTGCACACACACACACACACACACACACACACACACACACACACACACAAGGATGCCCTATGCCATATTAAATAGCAAACCTTTAATATATTTTAAAATCAAATTTCAAGTTACCAGCGACTGAACACGACTGCCAGTTTCATGCGTTTTCACGCAATCTTCAGATAGTCTTGCCTGGGAGTATAAGGGTTCCTATTTTGACACAGACTACAATGATAAGAGTGTAGCCGGTGTGAGCTTACAATGCACGCACCAACCATGCTCACCGGGGTTGAGCGTAACCTACCCGGCCAAGGTAAAAAAAATAGACGTAAATATCACAACTGAAAAAAATAAAAAATTAAAAAAATTAAATAAAAACACAAAAATCTTTTAGCGGTGCAACCAAAAACTGTTCAATGTCATAGGCAACAAGCAACACGGAAGAGGAGCTTACTGTTTCAATCAAAAAGTGCTCTGCAATACAGGACCACAAAAGTACTCAACCGCAGAGCATTTATATTGATAGAAATAAGAATAAACTGCTCCTAAAAGAGTGTGTCTAATAATGCACACAAAAAATAGTACTGTACGTCATCTCCAATGGCAGAGCTTTAATATATTTTTAAATCACATTTTAAGTAGACAGCAACCTGTCATTCCAATCATTCCTGTGTGTAATCTTAAACAGACACTTTTGAGAGCCGCTTATTTTTATTTCTCTTAATATAATAATATTAGTCATTGGTACTTTTTTGGCTCGGTATTGTGACTTAGTATCACGTATGGCACTTAACCGACTGATTGTAGAGCACATTTTGCTTGAAGCTGCAAGCTCCACTACCGTGGCGCTACTGTTCCCCGTGACATTGAATACTTTTTGTCAGGATTATTCCAACGACAATTTAATGGTTTTCTTTTAATATATCGCTTTTTAGTCAATCTATTCTTGAAGAAATAACACAGACTACGCAAAATCTTTGATAATGTATGACATACAAGAATAGAAAAGGGCGTAGAACACGGACTTATTCAACCAAACAGCAAGGCAATCACGAAGAGAAATAGAACTCTTCAGTCAGTTAAGTGCCATACGTGATACACGCTTGGGCGATCATGTCTCGAAAGAGACATGACTGATTGGGCAGAAGATTATCCCGCAGTAGGTTGCCATTGCTTTCTGCGGTAGACTGGTTGCCGACCAAGGCTATAGAACCCAATCTGTCCTGTTATTTAATCCATAACTGGAGGGAAGAGACGGATTAATACATTTCCCAAGGGTATTTGCGCGTAAGTGAATGCAATGAATCCGGCTGGAATTCGAACTCGGCTCCCCGATTTCTCATTCTGAGCCGATATCCACTGTACAACAGCGCACATCCATATAACTCTTACTCAGACTTAATAGAAAAAGGAAAAATTCGTTGAAAATAAAGATAACAGTAATGCAATATCACTCCTCCTATAGAGCAATGAACACTGGACATTTTCTTCCGTTCTTATCTTTCTATAGCCTGTCTTCCATTCACTGATGGTTGGTTGGATATCACGAAGTTTGTTTGGTAAATTTTTGTTTTGTTCCTCGAAGGCCTTTACCCCGTCAAATCATTCTTAAACTTCCTTAATTACGTGCTAATATATATGCTGAAATCAAATCGATAATTGTTTATTGAAGAAACCTATCATTTTTCCTGTTATCGACCACGAAAAAGTCGGACTATATCTCACCCCTTTCCACCATTTTCTTATCTGATTCACCGCTGAATGACTTGGCGCGTTGGGTACTTTTTACGGCCCGTTTACTTCCTTTGAGCAATTAGTCCGCGATTTGTTTGTGTTTGGAAGTCAATTTCCGCGCATGAATAGCAAAAGGAAGTAAATTGTTGGAAAAAATCTCCAAACTAAGCGTGAAGTTATTCTGCAGCGAATAACATGTATTGAACCGTGGTTACGGGGTGAGATAAACAGCGAAAAGAAGCCTGATATTTTTCTGATCGTAAAATTGAAAAAGGTAGGTTTCGTCAATAAACAATTACCGATTTGAGTTCAGCAGTTACTTTTGCACGGAAATAAGGATGTTTTGGAAAGATTTGAAGGGGTAAAGGCCTTCGGGAAACAAAACAAAAATTTACCGTTTGTTTCTTTTACGGTTATTTCTTTAACTCTTGTCATTGTTGAATTTGCCAACAGTTCGATCAAGATCGGGTAAGAGTTGTCAAATCGGCACAGACAACCGTTCGTTCAAGATCGGGTAAGAGTTGTCAAATCGGCACAGACAACCTATAGTAATTTTATCATATTACTATAAATCATTAGGTCACGAATAAGATCTATTACTCCTTTAAAAAATCATTGATAATGTCTTACGAAACAAAACGTACTCATGTAATATATTACCTTGAACGGCAAAGATATGATTGACAAATATATCCGGTCATGGATGGTGGCGGCTGGGTGCAACATCAAAGACAGAAACACGAACAGCAATCGGCTTGAAAGGCGATAACCGGCGAAAATGATTGACAGATATATCTGACCATAGATGACGTCAAATTTAACTAGTATTCAGACTGAACTATCGCCTGGTTCACACTCCACCCACGTCTCTTGAACAGGTGTAGAGGTTCATCCCTTGTTCCCTGTTTAGGATGTGGTTTCCGGCTTTCTCTTTTCCAATCTATTCACTCTTACGTAGCCCCCTGCACACCAGTGGCTTTACCGCCTTGCTTGGGGTGATGTGATTAAAAAAGAATATATATATATATATATATATATATATATATATATATATATATGTGTGTGTGTGTGTGTATCATTGAGCAATAACTTGTTATCACAGGCTCTTTCCCGTATCAAAGTACTTAATTTATTTTGATCGTCTCGTTTATAATGATGGTATTAATGACTAAATTCACTACCAACGTGAAGGTTCAGAACTAGAAGCTTCCAGTTTCATCAAAACCTGCTCCCGTCATCCATTCTCTCTCGTTGTTTGGCTTTGCAAGTGTTGGTTGGAAGTGAAAGAGAGCAGAGTAGAAGAAAATACCGAGGGCATGAATTTGTTCAAGGTGTATTTTAACTTGCCAGGAAGGGACAGACACACTTGATTTCATGACCTTCCTCTGTGGCACATATCGAATAAGTTATGCGGAATCCAGTTATGAAAATGCAATGGATTGCCACTGACGGTTATACTTTCGAATGGCGCCTTCTGTAACATGTCTGTCGTGCATAGTCCTCTTCACCAACTGGTTTAACAATTGGGATCTGTTGTAATCATCATCTACTCGTTACAATATTGGATTCTTTGGGGTTGGTCACGCATAGTCTGGGTCTGTTTTCAATTTTGCCAGTAAGTGTAGCTCCTACCAGGAGTTTATACATCTCGACGGCATAGTGCTAAGGGTCATTACACTACGCACAAATACCCTTGGGAAAGGTATTAACCCTGTCTCTTCCCTCCAGCTATCGGTCAAATAACAGGACGGATTGGGTTCTATAGCCTTGGTTGGCAACCAGTCTACCGCAGAAAGCAATGGCAACCTACTGCGGGATAATGTTCTACCCAGTCAGTCATATCTCTTTCGAGACATGATCGCCCAAGCGTGTATCACGTTTGGCACTTAACTGACTGACTGAAGTTTTTAGAAATCACGTGGTATGAACATATGTATTTTGATTTTCAAAACATTTACAGTGAATTTTTGTTCTCCCCCCTTTTTGGAGTTCATGCTTCATTTAGGAGGGAAAAAAAAAAGTTTGAAATTTATATTTATTCTGTTATGCGAAGCTACTTTGGCCAAGTTATCAGCAGCCATTACAGCTCCATGCCACGTGTTGTTCTTTGAATGGGAATTTACCTAGCAGGCCGACTCGCTTTGATATTTGGGAAAAGCAAGAATTGAAGAATGAATCTTAATTCAAATTTCCTGTGTTAAACTGTGAGGTATTTTCCGTTTTTTTTTTTTTTTTTTTTTTGTTTTTATATATATCTATGTTTTTGTTCTCCCCCCCCCCTTTTTGGAGTTCATGCTTCATTTAGGAGGGAAAAAAAAAAGTTTGAAATTTATATTTATTCTGTTATGCGAAGCTACTTTGGCCAAGTTATCAGCAGCCATTACAGCTCCATGCCACGTGTTGTTCTTTGAATGGGAATTTACCTAGCAGGCCGACTCGCTTTGATATTTGGGAAAAGCAAGAATTGAAGAATGAATCTTAATTCAAATTTCCTGTGTTAAACTGTGAGGTATTTTCCGTTTGTTTTTTTTTTTTTTTTTTTTTTGTTTTTATATATATCTATGTTTTTGTTCTCCCCCCCTTTTTGGAGTTCATGCTTCATTTAGGAGGGAAAAAAAAAAGTTTGAAATTTATATTTATTCTGTTATGCGAAGCTACTTTGGCCAAGTTATCAGCAGCCATTACAGCTCCATGCCACGTGTTGTTCTTTGAATGGGAATTTACCTAGCAGGCCGACTCGCTTTGATATTTGGGAAAAGCAAGAATTGAAGAATGAATCTTAATTCAAATTTCCTGTGTTAAACTGTGAGGTATTTTCCGTTTGTTTTTTTTTTTTTTTTTTTTTTTTTGTTTTTATATATATCTATGTTTTTGTTCTCCCCCCCCCCTTTTTTGGAGTTCATTTGGACTTTAACTAAGTTAAAACTTAGTTAAACTCCACTTTTGTAAGTTTGTGTTTTTTTTTTTTTTTTTTTCAAAGGATTGTTCGTGTTCGATTTTTTTTTTTTTTTTTTAATAGGAGTAGATAGGTCACACTATCGCCCGGTCTATACTCCTCCCACGTCTATTGAACTGGAGTAGAGGCTCGTTCCTTGTTTCCTGTTTAGGATGTGGTTTCCGGTTTTCACTTCTCTCTCTTCAGACCTTGGTACTGGTGCTTCCGTGAGTTTCCTGCGATCTGGCCGGTTGGTGGCAATGGCTCATCACTGTGAGGGTACCGGGTTGGCAGTTTCCTGGTTGCTGCTTCCGACTGGTAGTTAGGAGCCCTAACTCTTGCGTAGCGTCAAGAGCGGCTGCTCTGATCAACAGTTGTATAATATCGGGGTTCTTGTAGTGCCATGTCGCGCATGGATAGGTGTCCCTGCAAGCGCTTTCGGTGGGCAACCCCGAGGCCACACCTTGTTGCAGCCCTAGCCAGTCCCCCTCCCAGCTCAGATCGTGGGTAATGACCGCCTGTATCCTCTACCCTAGGTCCCTTTCTATAAACCAAAAACATGACAAGACAAAACAGAAATGACCCTAAACCAGCTAAATCCAAACCACCTAAGCCCATTAACCTCTCCTTCACTAATATCCGAGGCATTCGTACTAACTTTGCTAGTGTAGAAGCGTTCCTGCATGAAAAGTCCCCTGACATCCTCGCGCTCTGCGAAACTAACCTCAACTCAACTATTCCCTCCTCTGACCTCTTCATCCCTGGTTATCTTCCCCTTTTAAGGAAGGATTCTACTGTCCACATGCATGGGCTGGGTGTTTATGTCAGCGAACACCTCCCCATAACTAGGGTGACTTCACTCGAATCTACTGACCACCAATACATATGTCTCCGCTTGTCTCTCCTCAGTTCGGTTAGCTACCTATTCTTCCTTTACCGTTCTCCCTCCTCTCCTGACTGCTCCCTACTAGATAGCATTGCCGACGACATAGATAAGGCTATTACCTATCACCCATTTGCCCACATATTTGTATTTGGAGACCTCAATGCCCATCACTCTGAGTGGCTTGAAAACGCTGTTACTGATTCGGCGGGCACTCACGCCATGAACTTTGCTATTTCCCAATCCCTTACGCAAGTGGTGGACTTCCCCACTCGCTTCCCAAGCACACCCTCGGGTCATTCCTCACTGCTAGATATATGTTTCACCTCTGCGCCCGACGCCTGTCAAGTCTCGCAGCTTTGCCCTCTCGGCAACTCCGACCACGCTGTAGTCTCCCTCAGTATTTCTTTCCAATCTCACTCCCCCCAGGATCCCCCTACTCATAGAACCTCCTACCTCTACCAAAAAGCTGACTGGGAAGCCTTTCGCGATTTCCTCTGCGACGTCCCTTGGGGAAAAGTGTTTGACCTATCAGTTGATGACTGTGCCTCTGAGGTCTCGTCATGGGTGAAAGCTGGCATTGATGCCTTCATACCCACCAGGAAGTATTGCTTAAAACCTCATTCCCCTCCGTGGTTCTCTCCAGCCTGCTCAGCCGCCATTGCCCACAGGAACCATTACTTCCATCTATTCCAGAGACAGCCAACTGATCACAATAGGCGCCTGTTCACATCCGCTCGCAGTGAGTGCAAGAGAACTCTAAATGACGCCAAACAGTTGTTTGCGGAGAGAATGCGACAGCACATAGCTGACCGCAAGTTCGGCTCCAAGGACTATTGGAGGATTTGTAAACGAGTGCTCAACAATAGGAAATCCTCAATACCTCCTTTAATCCATGGATTTGACGTTCTCACGTCATCTGCTGAGAAAGCTGAGTGCTTTGCCCGCAGATTCTCATCCAACTCCACACTCGACTCGTCCGGAGTGCACCCACCCGACTTCCTATTAGAACTGAGGCCAAACTGCATGACGTGTATATTACCCCGACAATAGTATCCAGAGTAATTTCAAAACTCGACCCCCATAAGGCGTGTGGAGACGATGGAATCCCGGAGATAGTCCTTAAGAGGTGTGCCCCTGAACTTTCCCCTGTCCTCTCTAAACTGTTTAACTACTGCCTTTCTGCTTCCTGCTTTCCTGCATGCTGGAAATTCTCCTCAGTCGTTCCTGTCTTTAAGAATTGTGGTGAACCCTCGGACCCATCCAACTATCGCCCTATCAGTCTCCTACCAATATTCGGGAAAGTGTTCGAGGCTATAATAAATGCTGAAATAGTTCATCATCTCACCGCCCACAAGCTGTTCTCCGACAGGCAATATGGATTCCGATTTGACAGGTCCACAGCCGACCTGCTAACTACTGTAACGGAGTACATGCTACAGGCCCTTGATGAGTCTGACGAGGCTCGCGCGGTTGCTCTGGATATCTCCAAGGCTTTCGACAGGGTTTGGCACCCTGGCCTCCTATGCAAACTACGCGGTTATGGTATTACCGGTCGCCTGCTTGACCTAATCCAATCTTTCTTAAATAACCGCAAAATGAAGGTCGTTCTGAATGGGCGTGCCTCTTCGTCCTACAGCACGAATGCTGGTGTCCCACAAGGCTCTATCCTGGGCCCAACGCTCTTCCTTATTTTCATCAACGACCTCCCAGATGAGATCAGGTCCCAAGTAGGCATCTACGCAGATGACACTACAATATACTCCCGCTCCAGTAAGAAACCTGTCGTGGCGGACAGACATAATCTCGCTGCTGACCTTGAGCGGGATCTACACTCTGTGGTGAACTGGGGCAAGAAGTGGCTTGTCAACTTTAATTCCTCTAAGACCAAGCTGTTGTCTGTCAACCATTACAGGCAACCTCTTCTGCCTCCCATAAGCATGGACCAGATGATTCTCCCGGAGAGTAATACACTACGCCTCCTCGGACTTACCCTGTCCTCAGACCTCAAATGGAAGCACTATATTGAATCCATAGCAAAATCTACTGCTAAGAAGATTGGGTCACTATGTCGATCCAGGATGTTTTTTCCACCTGAATCCATCCTGCATATATACAAGTCAACCATCCGTCCGTGCATGGAGTACTGCTGCCATTTATGGTCAGGTGCCCCTGCCGTTCTCCTCAGTGTTCTTGACAAGCTCCAAAGGAGAGTCTGTAATGTGATAGGTACTGATCTGGCGACTCGTCTGCAGCCACTTTCCCATCGTCGAAATGTGGCCTCCCTCTGTCTCTTCTATAAATACTTTCATGGCTTCTGCTCGGATGAGCTTAAGTCACTGATGCCTCCTCAACAGGTGTTTACCCGTTCAACCAGACTGGCAACTGGGTCCCACCCATTCACAGTCAGGTTAGCCAAACGCAGACGACAATTCTACTCCTGCAGCTTCCTCTCTCGCACTTCCCGCCTGTGGAACTCACTCCCGTATTCTTGCTTTCCTGACGGCTACGACCTCCAGAAATTTAAAAAGCAAAGTTAATACTCACCTACTAACCACTGGCCTCTAGCTCTCTCTCCCCTCCCCTGTATAAGCTTCCCTTTCTCTCCGCCCATGTACCTGTCATTGCGCACCTGCTTTCTCAGTTTTCTATTGTTCCTTTCTAACTAGCTTGTACTCCTCACTCTTTTCTAATTAATCTTTCTACACTTATGTAACCCCCTGCACATCAGTGGCGTTTCTGCCTTGCTCGGGGTGAAATGATTAAAAAAAAAAAAAAAAAAAACCCTTTTGTGATTTTTTTTATATTCGCGATCTGGAATGCTTAATCTAAAATATGAAAAAAGAGTTTTGATCAAAACAAATTATTTCTGGTCGCAGTTTCAGTTGTAAAACTTCACACAGATCGGTGTGTGGGATTTTGCTTTTCAGTATATAGATATAACTTATTTCCAGCTCTCATTCGCTTTTACATTGCCGTGGCTGTCAATATAGCACAGTATCTGACAGAATGGTTTTATTTTTACGAGGGGTATCAATCTGGTTTAGTAACTTAGTAATTAATCCGCTTTTTGTGTCTCTGTTGCTCAGTGCTGTAAGTGTAGATTTTGAGAAGACCATTTAACTGTTGGGCCGGTTTATTGCTTTACTCAGTTTTCTGGGCAGTTTATATTGTCAGTGTAACAGTCGAGAGCGTTCAAAATGAAATAGACAATCGGAGTTCAAATTCTAGCTAAGGCAGTTAGTGTCCACATGACACAAATGCTCTTGAAAAAAGGTACGAATCCAACTTCTACTCTCAGCTATGAATTAAATAACAAGACAGACTCGGCCCTCTAGCCTTGGTTAGCAACTAGTATAGGAGAAGAAACAGGATACGACCCCACAATTCTTCCTTAGAACAATCACAGCAATGAGCAGTTTACAGAAAATAAGGTAAATGAAGCCGCGAAGAGTCATGATGACATTTCCAACGATTGACACTTTGTTAAATTATAGGAAGGTGCAAATTTCTCACCTTTTTATTTCGGCTCTTTTTATTTTAATTTTAAAAAAGACACCGAACTCTTCTAATTCTTTTTCATTCATAGTATCTCCTTGTGTTTTACTGGCTTTATTGCTTGACTAGGGTGAATTGATTAAAAAATCCAAATAAACTCATAACTGGAACTTTTCACACACCAAATAAACTATGGAAAGTCGGATGAGACTAGAAAGGAATCGTCTTTAAAAAGACATACATCATAGACTACATTAGCTGTCATACAGTTATAGATTATGTATGTATGTATTTGGTATTCCCACTAATGCCTGTTCAGTGTTGTATTGTTGGCTATTTAGTAGTAGTAGTGGTGCTTGGTATTTTTTTTTATTTATAAGCAACTTTACACAAATGTCACTAAATGTTAAGCTACACAGTTACTAACGTCAGTGCGTAACTAAAAAAAGAAGAGAATTAAACAAAATTGCAATATTAGTTGTTTCCTTATAAGGAAACATTCAGCATTCATTGACTGAAGAGAAAGTGCTACCTTTTAAAGAGTTACTCAAGAGTTAGAAAATATATTATTTTGTACTGTATGAGTTAAAGATCAGATGTAGATCAAATATGGATCGGAATACGACAGGATTAGATAAAAAACATAAAATAGAAAACGTTTATCAATCTGACACATTTCACTTTTTCTAAAGCTTTGTCAGAGAGAAGTGTCAAAAAGCAGACATTCTGGTATTTTCAATTTCGTGTGGTTTGATTTTCACTGGTCAGACATGTATCACTTGCATAACAATTGTAGATATTTCTATGTGTATGTAAAGTTATAAAATTCTATTTTGTCTATGCGGTCATCGGATGATAATGTAGTATTCGTAACTGTGCACATCTAGTGGCAAAAATCTGATGTCTTGTTCTTGTGAAGACTGAATCTGGATTGGTCAGTCGTGTATGTTCAGTAGACAACGTGTCTGTTGGTGTAGTCGTCTATTGATATGGGAATATTTTTTATGTACG
The DNA here is from genome assembly GCA_037127315.1 of Ascarosepion bandense. Lineage (NCBI taxonomy): Eukaryota > Metazoa > Mollusca > Cephalopoda > Sepiida > Sepiidae > Ascarosepion > Ascarosepion bandense. Next base: position 2,023,911 of record JBBBDQ010000835.1, read on the forward strand.
CACTGTCAGTATTAGATAAACATGTTAGATTCTTTAAGAATGGATTCAATAAAAGTTGGTGATCTAAAATAATGTTTTAGACGCGTGTTTATAGTTGGTAATAATGTTATTATTAGGCTTTCACTGTATTTTGTAATCAAATAATTATGTTTTTTTTTTATTAGGCTGGCATTAGTAAAATCGAAGTTATGGTCAGTTTTATTTCTGTGTAATACGAGAGGTTTGAAAGATTGTCTAACCCTAGGTCTCTTTTGTATTAATAGATAAAAATTCTACTATTTTATTTACACTGAAATGAAAAAATTATATGTCTGCACCCAACAAAAACGAAATAAATTAGTTTGCCTCTTGCATTAATAGTGTAAGGGACAACGGCTTGGAATGAGATATCGGAAATCCGAGTTTCAATTCCAGTCATATTTGTTGCATACTTCTACGCACAAATACCTTTCAAAAGGCATGAATCCATCACCTTCTTCCCAGTTATTGGTGAAATAGATGGAATCGTATCTGGAAAAATTATTGTAATCTCACAAAAATAAAGTTAATGCAATTTTCCTCCACGATGAAGAACAATTATTTTTTTTTTACAATCCAAAAATGATTCTATTTTAAATAAGACACAAAGAATCAGCATTCCGTAAAAACTAAACCAATCAATGCCTCATAGACTAGTTTATTTTCTATTTATTCGACCTAAATATAAACTCTTTAAGCGACTTAAAACGTAAATTTATTTTAGATTTATGACTCGTCTTTTTCATCTATACTATGACAATGTTTAGCTGATTCGATTTATTTTTCAGTCGAAGGATTGATAGTTATAAAAACAACAGTACAGGAAGTGAAGGATAAATTCTTGTGTAAATGACGCTAAAATGAAAATGAAATTTCCATCTCTTTTTAACAGATATATTTACCAAAATTACACAAAAATATCTTGAAAAACTAAAATCGACATTGGCTTCAACCACGGCCTCCAGATGACTGTTCTGCAACTCTTCAAGACGATCTCCTTGTTTAAGTTGGCGATGGCTGCCATAATTCTTGCCTTCAGTTCATCTTCGGTGTTACAAGGAGTTTCGTTGGT
>JBBBDQ010000835.1:2035000-2125000 GCA_037127315.1 Ascarosepion bandense
TTATGAGGAGTTAATGTGGTCGATTAGAGCAAGCAGCAATTATCAAGAAGTCAGACAAGTATTTCATTTCGTCAACACAAGATCAGGTTATAATATGTGTACCGTACAGTTTGTGTAGGGAAATACTAGTGGTACACAGACGCATACAAAAAAAAAAAATTGAAAGGTTTTATTTGAGTTGCTAAATGTGTAGACCAAGCTCATTAGCTTACGTTTACAGGCTCAAGTGATGAAACGCAAGAGAAATCTGGAGAATCACAGCTTCTTATACTTTAAATGAAAAAGATATCGTGATTTTGAATTCAAAGAGTTGTTTGAAGAAGAAAAATCATGTTTTTTCGCTAGAATTTTTTGTAAACTCATAAAATGGCGGCTGATCCATTCTATTGATCTCAATTGTGTTTTTTGTTGGAGAGTTATTTTATCGATTGTTTTTCGCGGTTTATCGACCATTTTCAGACAGAAAATATTTTTAGGTTTTAAGAACTTTTTTAAATTTTACTAATACAAGACGTATTATTTAATCTATAACTGGAGTAAAAAAAATGGGTAGCTTCATACTTTTCACTATTTGCGCGGAAGTGAATATAACGTACCCCTAATGGGATTGGAACTTTGGCTGCGATTTTCAGTTCCAAGCCATTATACATTAAACAACCCACACATTCCAAGCTTATAACACCAGGTATTTCCAAGCTGCCACTCATTTAAGTACTGACCAGGCTCATCATTGCTTAACTTCGGTAATCATACGAGAGTCAGTGTTTCAACGGGATATAGCCGTATGCCTGTTGTATCAGAAATCACAAGCAATAAAAGATGATGTTCAACAGCTCTTTGAATGATAACTCTTCAAGACATGTCTTCCCCATGGATTAGACATCTGAACAATCGGTCAAAAACGTATAATAAACGATAACATTTACTTGTCTAAGCAACTGCTGAAATAATAATGATGCGATAGAACAGTTTTTATATAAAAAAACACATTTAGCCTTAATCAGCGAACAGTATTAGTTGAAATTTATAAAATCGTTTTCATATAGCAGTTTTTTTAATAAAATTAAATTTCTCAATTTTATTATCGCCATTTCTAGTATTGATTAGGGTTTCTTTCAAAACCTTTTGTTTTTAGTAGTGTGCAAAGCTAACAGCACGATTATCTCATTATTTGCTTTTCTAGTTTCATGTGCTGACCATTTCTGTTGTTGCTTCTATTGGAATTTTTCATGTGATCAGTTTTTTTTTATGTGATATTTTAATGACTGTCTATAAAGTTTGCTGAAAGATATTGTCATATAAATTATCATTCTGTTGTATTGCAAATTCTTTATGTAAACTAATGTTTTCTATGTAAATTTCTTGCATGTAAATGAAAATACATTCTTCTTTTATAAATTGTATGGTAATCTGAGGGACATCATATAGCCAACCACCGATAGAGTTGTTTTGCTTCGTTATTTTTTGTTCAATAAATCCTTACTTAAGATGATTGCTTTCTCGTCTTCTCTGAATTGCATTCAAAATTTATAACCATTTAATCAACAAAAATTTACTCAAAATACTCAAGCCACATCGACTAGACCTAGATCACAATGCCCCAATGCTTCCAAGGATGGCAAAAGAACGTTTGAAAATTTTATTCTGGAATGTATGGAAGAACCGCTGCACAAGTTCTGATCTCTGATAAATTGATCATCCGGGGAGTCTGAATACATCGAAGATTATACAAATTACGAGGAAGCTGTCCAAATATTGGACCAACTATATATATATATATATATATATATATATATATATATAGAGAGAGAGAGAGAGAGAGAGAGATACACCCAATGAGATCTTAGCTAGGCATCAGTTCCAGAAGAACCCCTTAAGAATTTTTTTTCAATAACTTCGAAATCTTATTAAAGATTGCAACTATTTAAAAAAAGGTCATTGCTTAACAATATTAAGTGGAGCAAATGAGAGATATGTTTTAAGTAAGATTTCATCCAATTACATTAGGCAGCGGTTGCTGGGCAATTCATCACTGGACCTAATGTTGGCCTTCAATCAAGCATAAGCACTTGATTTCGCTCAAAGAAATTCACGACATTACTTCTCTACAAGTATTTTGTTGGTTCCAGGTGTAGTACTCGCTGTAGATTCCAAGAGTGAATGTTCAGAAGAGTTCCACAGCTATAGCCCCGCCAAAATTATCACACAAAAATGTGCCAGTTTTGTGGTAACGCAGCTCATAATCGAAAAGTATGTCCTGCTTGTAGCGTCAGGGGTTTTAATTGTGAGGAAAACACATTTTTCAAAGGTTTACCGATCTAAGACCGGCTCATCTGGTACGATGGCTATGAAGTTTATAATTGGCCGTATTTCAAAACATTAAAAAAAATTAAAGGATTAATAATGTCTGTTTCTGATTTACAAGCAATAGTTTGGTCACGTGGCAAAAATTTCGAATTCCCCATGGATCGAGTTTATTCTCTATAGTTTGCAAGACTTGCACGTAACACACGGGCGTTGCATTTAGAATTTGAAGATGACATATAAATATTTGAAGAGCCTGTTCTAATATACAAAATTAAAATAAAGGGATATCTGGTGCGTCGAATCTTACGTGTAATGCCCGAAAAGATATACCCTATCGCTTTAAAAAAGGTATTCTCAACCTATCAAGTTAATATAATTATACATGTGTTTATTAGTAGATATTTGCATATGGCGTACTTTGTGGAAATTATGTGCATATTTCCAACCGTTGTCAGTGGTTCGTGTTCCAGCCAAGCTGAGAATTTTGAATGCTGTTATTTTTATGACAGATAATTATTGAATGTGCGTTGTGGTACAGTGGATATCGGCTCGGAACGAGAAACCGGGGAGCCGAGTTCGAATTCCATTTGAATTCCTTGTATTCACTTACGCGCAAATACCCTTGGGAAAGGTATTAATCCGTCTCTTCCTTCCAGTTATGGGTTAAATAGCAGGACAGATTGGGTTCTATAGCCTTGGTCAGCAATCAGTCTACCGCAGAAAGCAATGGCAACCTAATGCGGGATAATCTTCTGCCCAGTCAGTCATGTCTCTTCCGAGACATGGTCGCCCAAGCGTGTATCACGTATGGCACTTGACTGACTGACTGAATTATCGAAAGATTGGTGCAATATATCCCGAGAAGCATTATTTCAATGTTAACAGTAATATTAGCTGGTTTTTTTTATGTGGGGACATTCGGTATTCGTTTGCTGAGTAGCCAGCGCTACTGTTGGTTAAAATTTATAAATTTATTTTGATTAAAACAATTTTTCAAGAAAATATATTTCTCAAATAAAGTGACAGTTTTCGCTCTTTCTAAAATTGATGAAGGTTTCCTTCCTCACCTTTTGTTTGATTTCTTGTGGAATATCGGTATCTTTACTATGTCATTATTTTCTCTTCGAGTTATGTGCGATATCGATTTTGCCGTTGCTGTTGTTGAAAGTCCTCAAGTGATGTCGGTCCTAGGATTTAGCATGGGTGGTTCATTGAATATCGGCACGGTACTAGAAATTGAAGAGCCGAGTTCGAATTCTAGCTGAATTTATTGCATTCACTTACGCGCAAAATAAAACTTTGTGAAAGTTATTAATTTGTCGATTCTCCCTCTAGATATGGGTTGAATAGCAAGACCGACTGGGTTCTATAGCCTTGTTGGCAACCAGTCTACCGTCAAAAGTAATGGAAACCTACTGCGGGAAAATATTCCGCCCAGTCAGTCATGTCTCTTTCGAGACATGATCGCTCAGGCGTGTATCACGCATGGCATATAACTGATATCGTTTCTGCTATGTGTTACAGTTCTTTGTCGCAATTCTGTAGCACTAATCTACGAAGTTCGAAGGACAGTTGTCTCTATACCCACGTACTTCATTCGCTTGAAGCCATTTTTAACCATCGATCTGAAAAATCGGTAGTATATAGCTGATAGTTTAGCTTTTTCTGAACCAGTTGTGTGCCATGCATGACATCCTTATAAAACTTTCGATCTGATCTTGCTATTTATAAACATGGTTCGAGGTTTTAGGTTAACATAGCATCTTGTCATGACGGACAAATAAATGTCTGTTATTAGCTTCCAAAAGAGAAAATGGCTATTCTGTAACCAATAAGAAATGCAGGGCCACCTCATATACTGCAGTCGTAGTAGTGCGTCTCTTGGACAAGGTAACCTGGTAGAGCCCAGCCATTGTCAAACTTTTTGAATTAAGAGTTTTCCTTCCTATAGGCTATATGCCAACCAAAGTTTTGGGGCATGGTCTGCCCTGTCATCATTAAATCAGAACATTTTCACAAATGCCACTTACCAACAGGTAAGGGAGAAGAGATTGACTCAAACCTTTCACAATAATATTTGAGGATCTAAACTTATTTATAAATGGAACTTTGTATGTGTGTATGTGTCTGTGTGTGTCCGTTACCTATAGACTCCGAAACGGCTGAACTGATTTTCTTGAAAATTTACACAGTTCTAATATAAGCATCTGCGAGTGTTCTTAGCTAGGTTTTGTGTCGAGGTACCCCCCCCCAATAAATATCGAAAATCGAAATAATCGGGGTTATAGAAGGAGTGGTCCGATTTTAATCAAATTTGATACACTCATAGACAAAGACATAAGAAACGGTATTCAGAATTTTCAAGGTTGCAGTTCTTACAATAGTGCAGAAAATCGATAATATATATACATAAAAGGCAAGATGTTTGTGTGTGTGTGTGTGTGTGTGTGTGTGTGTGTGTGTGTATCTGCTTATCTGTCTTTATATCCTTTATACAAATCCACAATTTTTATCCGATTCTCACCAAACTTCACACAAACATTCGTTAGGCTCAGTCTGAGCTCCAGGATTAGTTTTAAAGCTTTCATTACACCTGAACAACGCCGGGCTATACTGCTAGTAAGTGAATATAACGAATCTGACTGGAATTCAAAGTCGGTCTATGGTTTTTCATTCCGAGTCGCTATTTATGACACCACTGCGCAAGCACACAATAAGCACACTGGCATTCAAATCAGAATATTTTCATAATTGACTTGTCTTGCACTAATCATTTAAGTGTGAGTTATCACAATGTTTTATTTGTAAAGGGTAAAACAATAGCAACGTCCAGATTCTGAGCAATCATCCTGTCAATATTTGTCTTCCACATCATTACTTTCCCCGAGTTAATTCTTTCTATTTTTAGAGTTTATCGTTGAAATCGAAATATGGAGTTATCTTTGACTCACCTTGTATATTAACACCCTAGTATCAATCTAATTTTTTACGTACGACACAAAAGTTTCATCCTTATCAGCCCCATGACTAAGTGTAGTTGTAAGGTCGATGAAAAACAGAACATCTAGCCAATTGCCTCTCACATATATTGTATCGTATGCCGGAGTGGTATTCATTCAAGCGTAATCGTTTATTTTCTCTTTAGAATTGGGTTTCCGGTTTTTTCTAAAGTCTACCTCAACTCTATACTTCTAACGTCTCCGCGTAAAAATCTGAAATTTTATTTACTATTTATTTGGGCCCGGAAGTTTTTTCCGTCTAAATCTATCCTGCACATTTATAAATCTACCATCCGCCCGTGCATTGAATACTGCTGCCATATCTGGTCGGGTGCCCCTGCTGTTCTTCTCGGGCTTCTCGACAAGGTTCAGAGGAGGGTCTGTAATGTGATAGATACCGACTTGGCAGACCGCTTGCAGTCTCTCTCCCACCGGCGCAACGTGGCTTTCCTGTGTCTCTTCTATAAATACTTTCACGGCTTCTGCTCCAATGAACTTAGATCACTGGTGCCCCCTAAATACGAATTTGAACGCGATACTAGATTAGCAACTAGATCCCACCCTTTTACAGTGAAACCGATAAAATGCAGCTGTAACTTCTACTCCAACAGTTTCTTTCCTCGTACTTCACGACTGTGGAATTCTCTTCCACACGATTGCTTCCCCGACGGCTACAATCTCCAGGAGTTTAAATGTAAGGTCAATAGACACCTCCTAACACACTAACCTGCTTCTATTCTATCAAACACTCTTCCCATCTGCCCAACCCTCATCCTCGCTATCCTTACTCATCTGTCACCTTCCTCCTAACATTCCCTATGTCTAACCACTCCTTCTCTTTCCCTTCTCCTATGTAACCCCATGCGCAATAGTGGCAGTGGAATGCCTTGCTTGGGGTGAGATGATTAAAAAAAAAAAAAATTAATTTTTTTCTTTTTTCAGTAGGGGTGGATAGGTTCGCCTATCTTTCGTTTCACGCTACTCTTCGGTACATTTTAACAAGAGTAGAGTTTTATCCTTTGGTTTCTGTTTAGAATTGGGTTTACAGTTCCTTCTAAAGCCTTTTCTCTCTCTTTCCCTTCCGATGGCCCCTATCGTCTTGATGGCATTAGCAACGTTTTGGGGTGATGTCTCTTAAATTGTAACCCTCTACCTCGATATTGTACAGGGTGAACCTCAATGTAAAATAAAACCTGTCTTGAGCAAGTAGACCTGAAAAAGCCCATCCCACACCAATTTTCCCACAAATTGAAGGCTGGCCATGATCACGGATACGTGAATTGCAATAGCGGAAGCCTCAGTCTTGAACGTTAACTTCAATCTCTGTTGTTCTTCGCACAGTGATGTAGTGTTTTCGGCGTCATACATAGCTATGGAATTTCTCACTGTGCGATATGGTTCGTAGCCCGAACGAAAAGTTTTTTTTTCTTTTAATGCTGCTAGGTGTCTAGCCACCTTCAAGACAATTCAGGTGTCAGAACCAGTTTAGTCAACGATGATCCGACCACAGTACCAGTAGCACTAGTAGAGTGAATCCATTTATCTGCTATAAAAGATAAAAGGAACAAAGGCGTAACAGCTTAGCTATGTTTTTATTTCATTTTTGTTCTCTCACAATTTCTTCTCACCTGAATTTTTTTTCATTTTTCTCAAGCTTTCTTAGTTACCTTCTACATTATCTTCTTTTCTCCATCCTCTCCAGTGTTACTTTTCCTAATTATGTTACTGTGCAGAATAGTAGTAAATAGGTTTACTTATTGTTCGGTTCACACTTTTCCCTGGTCTTTTGAACCGGAGTAGAGGTCTATCCCTTGTTACCTGTTTATGATTGATTTTCGGTTCCTTCGAAAGTCTGCTTCAGCTTTAAATCGCTAACACTTGTTCTTTCCTAAGTGCACACAGTAATTCTCTACCATGAGTGGCTCTTGGGCCTTGTATTGGGTGAACATTAGTGAAAAAAGTAGGCAGTTGATAAGTATACAGGGTATCATGGGTAAATTATCGCCATTTTATATTTTTAACTTTGCGCTTGCGCGTTGTTTGTGATTTTGTCGACTAGCGTCAGTTGGGTACCGTCTGTGGGGAAAAAGGAGCACCATGACGCAATTCACTCCGCCAGAAATTTGTAAACAGCATGCTGTACTCCTTGGTATTCGCGCCGGACTATTCAATATCAATATCTCAAGTGGGTGGCTACTGGAAGACCCTATGTCTGGCAACAGGGCTCTGTACAAGTAGGAAAACTCAGTCATGATTGTCAGACAACTTCTGTGGCAACATCGCCCCTTACATCTGGCCACCTAATTCCCCAGACTGCAACCCTCTTGATTATTATGTGTAGGGTGCAGTTGAGGAAAAGACAAAAAAAAAACTCGTTGTAACACCAAAGATGAACTGAAGGCAAGGATTATGGAATCATTCACCAACTGAAACAAGGAGACGGAAATCTCCTGCAATTCTTCTAGACAAAATCTGGAAGCTGTAGTTGAAGGTAATGGCAATTTTTAGTATTTCAAGATATATATGAGGAGGTGCTGAAAAAATTGTCTGAAACAATTCCTTCCAAAAATTTGATCAAATAGTAAAACAGAGTTCCGACATTTTGGTCACTTGAAGTAAGAATATTTCAGTACTCCTCGAAGATGAAAAAAAATAAAAATAAAGTACTGAATGATTTATATATATATATATATATATATATGAGAGAGAGAGAGAGAGAGAGAGGAGGGAATTAAGGCGTACATCAAGTGCCCTTGAGGAGGTAGTGCTGCTCTGGGTCAAGACCTTTATTATGCAAAGGAACTGTACAATGCTACACAAACAAGAGAACCCAGTCATGACTGTCAGACAATTTCTGTGGCCACATCACCCCATACAACTGGCCACCTAATTCCCCAGACTGCAACCCACTTGATTATTACGCGTAGTGCGCAGTTGAGCCAGAGACCAACAAAACTCTTTGTAACACTAAAGATAAATTGAAACAACGCATTTTAGCAGCAGTCGCCAACTTAAACAAGGAGACCGTCCATAAGATATGCAGGATATTCCGAATTCGTCCGGAGTCAGTCGTTGAAACTAATGACGATTTTATTGAATAAATTTACTCTTTAATATTTCATGATATTTTTGCGTTATTATGGTAAATATATGTCAAAATTATGTGTGTGTGTGTGTGTGTGTGTGTGTGTGTGTGTGTGTGTGTGTGTGATTTTACCTGGTTTTGACTCAAAGTTCCTAGAAGTGACACTGATTTTAGGAAAGCTTACAAATACTTTCTGACGTGACGACCGATCCGTAAATACATGTAAAAGGAATAGGATAACTTAGGTATTATAATAATAATAATAATAATAATAATAATAATAATAATAAATGAAAATGAAAGCCAAAGATAAAACTCTTGAACAGATGAAACAACGCTGGCAAGATAAACATCTGCATGGCCAATATCCAGAACGTGCCAATAAATCCAATGTTGATAAAGTTAATACTCATCGATGGTTACGTGTATTTGGATTAAAGTCTGAAGGCTTTATTCTTGCAGCGCAAGACCAACGTCTTTTCACTAAGTACTTTCAAGCAAATATCATAAATAATAATGTGGATCCAAAATGCAGGTTCTGTGATAAACACCAAGAAACAATAGACCATCTAATCTCAGGTTGTTCTGTACTTGCCCCAAATGAATATAAAAATGACCACGATAGAGTGGGGCAATATTTACATTGGACAATGTGCAAACACTATGGAAAATCTGTAAACAAACACTGGTATGAACATCACCCAGCACCGGTTACAGAAATAGAAGATGTCACCATTCTATGGGATTACACCATCTACACAGACAGAAAAATTGAAGCAAATAGGCCGGACATTATTGTTAAAAACCAGAAAGAAAAAACTTGTCTCTTAATTGATATGGCTTGTCCAACGGATTGTAACATAGCAACCAAGGAATTCGAAAAACTGTCAAAATATAAAGACCTGGAAATTGAAATAGAAAAAAATGTGGAAATTGAAAACAAAAGTTGTGCCAGTGATAGTAGGTGCACATGGAATGATGAAAAATGGAACAAAGCAACACATTGAAAGAATCCCTGGAAACCCCAGCTTAAGAGATATACAAAAAATTGTCTTATTAAGTACAACCCACACACTAAGGAGAAATTTGTCTATGTAACGCTAGGGATGATAGGGGAGATAGAAAAAAACATGAAATGGAGTCATAACAACACGCCCCGACCTGCCTTAGGTCTTCCCATAGACTTGGTTGGTAGTGCGACCATAGCAGAAATCGAAATATGATGAAAAATGACATAATAATAATAATAATAATAATAATAATAATAATAATAATAATAATAATAAACGCCATTAGACGGTAAGACCACATTAGTGCCGAAAAAAAAGTGAATAGAAATTGTATCGAGTGGTCGGTAGCAATGAATTTGTTATCGCGTATCCTTTTCATATGAAATGCTGAGCAAGATAAAGAGGGATAAGGGTGATATAAACATTTAAAAGATCCGTGGTGGAATTCTTCCATTTTATACTAATTATTAGGATCAAAATGCAGGCTCAGGGAGTTAAGACTATTTGACTTTAATATAAATTTTATGAGTTATTTGATGCACAAGAGCAGAAATGTCGGAAATCATGTTTCTCGTATATAACCTGAAATTGTCGTTTTACGTGTGTCTAGTATATAGTTCTCACCAGTAAGTATCATATTTGAATTGAATTTAATGTCCATCAAGAACATTTGATATAAGCAGAATTAATCTGTGGTGCTCTCAACATATACTGGGATCACCCTAAGCGACACTCTATTAAGCTTTGTACTCGGTGTTACATCAAAAGAGTTAAGTACTTTTATCTCTAGATGGTATTCTCAGAGGCACTTAGTGCAGAATTAGGCCTCAAAGGATGTAGAGGGTGTGTCGACATAAACAGGAAGTGGACCAAGCTGAACTTGGACTACACACACACACATACACAAAAAACAAAAAAAAAACAAAAAAAAAAACAAAAAAAAACAGGATAGTGGAATTATATCAGCGTCTGACCAATAAGGCGAGAACCATTGACATTGTCGAACGTCCGAAGAAAGTCCCTGAAACCACATACCTTCTACTGTTGGCACTAATTTGATGGAATCCAAAAATAAATAAACTATTATTTTGCATATGGAAAAGAATTATGTTCTGATTCTTATCAGACGTTCGTAATATAACATTACATTCCTTTCTTGCTGAAGCGTTCGCTGTCTGCAATGCCCTTAGTCGCTGACAACACTGGGTCACATTGCCAGTGGTTTGTTCAAATGTGTTCTCCATGTAATTTGTACATTATCAGTTTCTGAAATAGCTGATCACATGCACCAATCCTTTTCTTGAGAATCCACGGTTGTAGATTTTACGCAGACAAACAGTAAAGGAGGGAGTACCTAAATAAAAGAACCCCCCCACACCAGAAGAGATGAGAATGAAGAAATGTCAATAAGATTGTCAGAATTATACGATAGAGATATTATAATAATAACAACGATAATAATAAGAGAGAAATTCTAGAAAAGCCATAATATACGTTGGACGGGATAAATAAACAGATCGGAAAGGTAAATAAAAGAAGCATCTGTATCAGGCACACACATTGGCAGGATAATATGTAATAATAGGATATTCAGACCTCGGGAGGGTTTGAGGAGAAATGAATCTGGGTAGAAAATACGGTTGGATGGTGGAAAAGAGACCCGAAGAAGTATGGAAGGGAAAGAAGAAGAAGAAGAAAAAAAGCAAGAATGATTTATGAGATGAGCGAGCGTGTTATGCATTTCAGAGAAAAACGTTAAGGGAAAAGACGAAGGGAGGGGAAAGAGAGAGAAAGAGAGAAAACGAAAGAGTATGAGAGATTAAAAAATGGAGGAATAAAGAGCGTGTAAATAGAACTAGAAAGAAAAGAGAGATATGGGAGAGGGAGAGAGAGGTAGGGGGTAAAACAGAAAAAGAGAATGAGAAAAAGAGAGAACGAATACGAAAACTAGTAAGAAAAAGAGAACGGAAAAAAGGTAAAAAAAGAACGAAAGGAAGAAGGAGAAAGCGTAAGAGGACGCAAAAAAATGTATAAAAAAGAAAACGTGAAAAGAGAAAAACGAGTACAAAATCGAAAGAAAAAGTCGAACGAAAGTTAACATGAGAAAGAGGAGGAAAAATCAAATCGAATACGGAAAAAGAAGGGAAACGAAAACGGGTACAAAGTAAAAGAGTACCAAAAATAAATAAATAAATAAAAAAGAGTACGAAAGAGAGTATATAAAAAAGAAAAAAAAAAAAAAAAGAGAAAATTAACGGAAAAGACAAAAGGAACGAAAAAAAAACGAAAAAAAAAACAAAACAAAAACGAAAGAACAAGAATAAACAAAAGGAAGATGGGGCTGGGAAGCTTTTGTAATTCGAAACCTGTCGTATTAACTGAACTTATCAATTATATTTTCTTTATGCTGTCACCAGGGGCGGGTAACTGCTTTCTGGCTGACTGACAGCAGGCCCAAGTCAATATTGCTCACCTACAGTCAACTACATTTTCTCTTTCTCTGTCTATCCGACTCACTCTCTCTCTCTATGTTTGTCGACACAATAGCTCTTTCTCTCTTCAGTGCTTTCTCTGCAACTCATTCATATCAAGACAGCAGACACCTGCAGGCTGTTTCGACAGGGAGCCGGGTGATTATCGTTCTTCATTCTTTCACCGTCTTCTCACCCCGGCACAGATCATCTCATTTTTGCTGCTGAGGCACACAAAAGCTTCATTCAAAACAAAGACCTGCTCATTCACTCTCTCTCTCTCTCTCTCTCTCACACACACACACACAGATATTCTGGTCTGGTGACACAGAGCTGGTGCTAGTTAAAAGTAGTCAGTATTTTAGATGGTTTAAAACAAGTATCATTCTCATGTTGCCATCTATTTGCATACAAACTTTTTCAGATTGCCAAAAAAAAAAAAAAAAAAAAAAGCTCTCATTAAAGCCTCTCATCAGGTAACTGCACTGTTTTGTTTGCATGTTATTGAATATATTTTGTGCATATTGGTTTCTTTCAAACGTCATCACTTTTATTGGAGGGGGGGTCAAAGGTCAATTTTCAGTATAAAGTCAAGAAGGTAACAATCTTTGATAATTTAGTTTTCTCCCAACCATTTTTAACGTAATTTATTTATTTTTTAAAAAATAAATATCTTCAATCCTTAATTTATGCCAGCTTTTTTAACCTTTATGAAGAGTTTTCTTTTTTTCTGGCCATCTTTGAAGTAGAGAAATACGTATAATGATGTTCTACGTTTTTATTGATACCATTCTGGGCTGACATTTTATTTCATTGCCAAATGTCTTTTGATAATTACGAAGCAAAGCATCATCGTAAGCATTCGCACCATTCCTTTTTTGCTCATTTTGTTAGTGTGGGCGCAGCGAAATATTTCATAAGAGAAGGTTAAAAGCTCTCATACGAGAATAGCTTGTATCTGTCTATATTTTTGAAATGAGGTATTGTGACTATTTACATCATTCGGAGTGTTGTCCTAATCTTTATTGCCATATTCTAGACGTTCCCGGTCATAGTACGCCCAACCTTATTCAGGGGATATACGTTGGATTTTCCAACCGAACCCATTCCACGGTGGTAGATTGTTCTAGTTCCACGTAACATGCTCTTTTTTAGTATATAGGTCCTAAATATTAATTTTAAAATTTAACTTTACCCAGTGGATAAAAGCGTTGGTTGAGTAATTAAAAAAGTGACTTGACCCAAAGCATTTTAAGTTCAATACCTGCACATAGCAGAGGGGGGAAATAACTTGGTGAGTTGGGTTACAAAAACGTGTGGAACGTGGAATTAGAACAATCTACTCTAGTGGACTAAATAAAGGATTAGGTTTAAAATTTCAATGGATATAACCTGAAGAAGGTCGGAGCATACAACGGTCAAAACACCGCGAATACGACAATAAAGATGAGGACAACAGTTCGAACGATGAGAATAAGTTGTGTTTAAAATTCGCTCCTTATTATCTACATAAATAAACCTCGTTATGGTCAGTAAAAATTGCATGCATTCTTGATCACTTAAAATTCTCACCTTAATATAATCATTAACAACGAAAAGATATCTGTGGTGATACCGAGCAAAAGCGATGGACCGGATGTTAGCGCTTTCACGCCCAACAAGCAAATGACCAAAATATTAAATTTCCAGTTCGCGAGCCAACGCGAATTTTATTTATCAGCCAAAGGGAAGCCCAGAACCAAATACAAGTGTGAAATCCCAAATGAGCTGCTGTGATCCAAAAAGAAAATATAAAAAGCCGAGACAGGCAGACCGACTCGAGGAGAAGAGAGTAATTAGTAGCTCCCTTGACCGAAAGTCAAGCGGCTTAATACGATCGCCTCCCTTACCTCTTTCCTTCTTTCCTGCCTCAAAAACTACTGTCTCAAAACTACTTACTGACCTAAGGAGCGAATACATCAAAGACATTCCTTACTTACACGCTCCTGCATTCCTAAGCATTAATTCTCTTTCAGCATTTTATTGCCATGAACATTTTAACCTCCGTTGGACCTATACTTTAAGTATTACTTTAACTGTAAAAACATTAATTGATATGTGCATATATAAAATGTTATTTTTCAACTCAAATTGCTTTTCTTGACTTATAATGGGCTATCTACAACAAGGCCAAATTCCGTTAACCTGCAACAATATACAACTACCCTTCACTAGAACGGACTCCCACTACAAACAGAAAAAGAATAGATACTCCGCTATATATCAATCGTTCCATATGGCAGTTAATGCTAAACAATTTCTTGAAAGATGAAGATAAGAATTGAGGTGAAATAATGCTGTTCTACAAAACCCAGCCGATAGTCCGATAGATGGACTATGTGAGCAACGAGGTAGTGTTAAAGTAAATGGGGGAAAAAAAAACACTTAGAATTGGAAAGAGACGGCTACAATTTCTGAGACAATAAGAAGAGAGGGATTGGAATGTTCGACACTCACAGGTCATACCGAAAGTAAGATGGACAGAAGGAGACATTGAATAACCTACCTAGCAAGTTTGTTTGAATAGACGATTAGGAGGAGGAGTAATGACGAGGAACACTGCTAAGAGCTAAAAAAGATGAGTTGTAGAGAGTCACTTGTGCTGAAGGGATGCAGAACATAAAAAAAAACCCTTTGGTGCATTTCTTCATTAAATGAATTTTTATTACACTTGAGTTTCAAAAAGTTGGAATAAAAAAATTGTTAGATTTTTAAAATAATTTAAAAAGATCATTTTCAGCAATGAAACACATTAGCCTCGAAGGTTTACAGATTAAAATTAAAGGATGGAAAGACCTTTCTGGAATATTTATAAAAAAGGGGGAAGCTTAAAGGGATTATATAATGGCCGGTTACTCTCGTTTCCCGTTCAGTAGGACGGCTACCTGATCCTTGTTGTAGACAACTGCTCAAGTACATTTGTGTTTGTCCATCACCCGATGAGCCCACTTGAGTGGACTACAGTTACAGTTTTTTGGAGAGAGTGCATAATCTGTGATGGTCAGTAGTTTTAACAACATTCGTTCATGATGAGTTGCCACTTCGTGCTAACACAAACAGACATTTTCATCTCCGTTCGCAAAAGAACGACTTTCTTAAGTGATAACATTGTTTTCACAATAATAGTAAGTTTTCAATTGAAGCTATAAATCAACTCATAATTTTTTATTGCCTTTTATAATATTGGTTTGACGTTTGAAGTCAGGTTTCGTAATTGACCTCTGGAGGTCAACGTGTTAACCCAAGACTTGAGCTATTATTAATATATTAAATATCAGTATTATATTCATTATATTTACTGTGTTTATTGGTTAAATAGACTTATGAACGTGTTGGCATCTTCTGGATTCCTCAACACGGGTTTTATTGTACGTTGTGTTACTATATATAAATCATTGAAGTAATTAAAATGTTTAATGTATTATTAAAAATATATTCTATCCGTGGTACACTGTAAATAATTAATATTTTCTAACAATAATTTTGTCTTGATCTTCATCTATGTGCCATGTCCATTCAGGGCGTTTGCGATCATGGCTCTACACAATTTCGTGTCCTTTGTTGCTCTCTGTAAATTTTAAATTTTTGCTGTCTCTCCTAAAAGGTGTTCTGTCGACCATTTACACAAGCTCGTTAGGTAGGCTGTGCGCTTTTTTTCCACTGTTATTTTAGCCTTCAATATCCTATGAGTGTCAAATCTCTCGGGCCCATTTTTATTATGCTCTTTAAGTTCTCGACAAAATTCACAGAAGGATCTGCAATATAATCGACTAGCAGTATAACCCGGCGTTGCTCGGGTGTAATGAAAGCTTTAAAACTAATCCATCGTCCTGGAGCTCAGAATCTTTGGACGTTGGCACGAAAGACTGAAAAGCAATAGTTGTTTCCAGTTAAAGAGAAAGCGTAGACTGAAAGAAAAATGAATGGATGTAAGTCAAAATTTGATTTCCTGGTATCGATATCAAATAAGTTTTTACGTCGGAAACTGAATTTTAAAGGCTAAATATGTCCTCTGAGTAAATGGCATCATGGCTGAGACTAAGAACTACAATTATACCTACTTAAAGCTAAACCTGAAGCAAAAACTAAAATAAAAGGGCTGAAAAAAATACAGACATACAGGCAGATAAACAGACACACACAAACATCTTGCCTTATATATATATATATATATATATATATATATATATATATATATATATAATTGATTTTCTGCACTAATGTAAGAACTGCAACCTTGAAACTTCTGAATATCGTTTCTTATTTCTTTGTCTATGAGTGGATCAAATTGGATTAAAATTGGACCATTCCTTCTATAACACGAATTTTTCGATGATCGATATTTATCGGGGGTACTTCGACACAAAACCTCGCTAAGAACACTCGAAGACTCTTATAGTACAAATGTGTAAATTTTCAAGAAAATCGGTTCAGCCGTTTCGGAGTCTATAGGTAACGGACACACACACACACACACACACACACACACACAGACAAAGTTCCATTTATAAATAAGTTTAGATCCTGACATGACAGCTCGCCTTCAATCATTTTCTCACCGACATGATGTCACTTCTTTCTGTCTTTTATACAAGTATTTTCATGTCCGCGCATGATACTGGATTGACATCAAAGTCCCATTCTTTAACCGTCGAAATAGTTAAATGTAACCGCCTCTTCTACTCTACCAGTTTCTTTTATCGCACTTCCCATTTCTGGAACTCCTTTCCCTTTGCTTGCTTCCCTGATAGCTACAATCTCCAAAACTTTAAATACAACATTAATTGTCACCTTATATCTCGTCATCATCATTTATCCATCACACCCAATGGTGCATAGAGCAGCAATTTTTTGTTGCTGTTTCTGTAACAAACTGTTTTTTACGGGGCTGGGTTGTTAGTCCTGCACCCAAACCCCCAAACCTGAAGGACCGGTGGCCCATTCTTGGTCCTTACGTTCACAGCACCTGATATTCCCAAATGGTCACCCATTTAAGTACTGACCAGGCTCGATGTTGCTTAACTTCGGTGATCGAACGGGAACCAGTGTATTCAACACGATATAGCCGTAGACCACCTTATATCTACTTGAATGTAATTCGTCTTATCTTTCTTAGACATCCCCGGTACCTTGTTTGTCTCTCTGACCACGTACGCATCAGTGGCGGTCTTGCCTTGCTTGGGGTGAAATGATTAAAAAAAGTGTTTTAAAAATTTTAACTCTTTCTCGTGCTAAGTATGTCTTCTTTTTGTTTCCATTTTGTCTAGAATCTTTGTCGTTGCTCACATCTTCAGTCCCTATTATTCTCAGTATCCTTCTGTAGATCCAAATTTTTGTTGCCTCAAGTCTCTTTTTCATCTGAGAGCAGATTGTCCAGCATTCATTGCAGTATAGGAGGAGTGACATTACATAACAGTTCAGTACTCTTATTTGTTTATAACGAAATTTTCTTCGCATTACACTAAAGGCGCACTGAGTTCATTTTATTAGTAATGCTGAGGTTTTTGACTCAGCTATAGTCCCAAGTTTTGGAACTACAAAAGAACAAAACACGAACTTGTCACGCTATAAGAATACGAGACTAAATGTTTTCCAAAATATTCCTCCGCTAGGAACTAGTCTTTGGCTGACAAAGACAATCAAACCTTATTGAAAGCTATAAAAATACCCGCGAAAAATCTTCACCTCTTCTAGTTTCAACCACCAGAAGCAGCAAGGAGTTGACATGGACCTGTAAGGCTTAAAACAAAACATGCCTCGCGGAACCGACATAATGATTGAGTGAGTTAAGACAGCTCCATAAGTTTAGGGCCTCGCCACTCGATTCGGCAAAACATATAGCTCTCATATGAGCCTCACTGACACCATCCGGAAAACTGCAACTAATGTGTCCCCCACAAGTCTTCGTGTAAGAGGCCAGGCCAAGCATATATATTAGTCATTCACATACAAGCTTGTTTCGCTGTATCACTGCTCATCAGTGTGGCTAAACACATCCACTCGCTTCTGGCCGGGATCGAAACTCGATCGATTTAGTATCAGTCAGAGTCGTTACTCCCTAAGCCATAGGCGCATGGAATCAGAGAAGGGAAATTTTGACGTGTTGTATATAAGCAGTGTATACACATGCCAGTCACCAAAAGAACTCAATTCATTTCTGAAGAGTAACGCATATATCGCAGAAGTGGAAATTGTTTTTAAAATTTTCTTCTCCAGAGAGCTCAATCGTATCTGTCGGGGTAATTCTATATGCATATAAAGGGGAAAGAGAGTTTAAGAATATTTTTGAGCGTTCTTAAATTTAAAAACTTAACGATATATTTACTCTATTTTACTTGTGTGTATAAAGAAAAGTTACAAAATAAAAACTCCATATTTATTTTGGAGAAGAAAGAAGATAAAGAGTTTTTGCGCAAAAGATTGAAAAATCATTGAGATTGAAAAGACGTAAAATATGCGATTCATTAAAGTTCTTTGTGGAAAGTCAGAGCAAATGAAAGATAAAATGCAATAGAAAATATCTGTGTATTGCTTATTGCAAATGTACGCATGTGAAAGTAATCCATGTTTGTATAAGATTTCGATAAACATATGCAAGGAGGATTAGAAGTAAAAGAGATAACGAGAAGACATAGGCAAAGAGTGAGATAAGAACAGAGGCCAAGGATAATAGAGATTCTTAGTTACAAACACACGTGGAATTTCCACAGGTTTACCTGTTAAAGAATAAATCTTAAAAATCAACGGAATTATATTCAAGCGAAAATGTCTTCACAAAATATGCCTGCTTTCGTAGTGGTTTGGATTTATATTTGAAAGTTAAAGATTTTCTGGTTCTTTTGCAAGTGGGTAGAATAACCCTCAAGTCTGCCTTAGTTCGGGTCTAACATAACTAAATAGAGTGGCGTGACCGAATCCAAACGAAAGTTTTACATGCCTCTTGAAGTCGTAAATTTTCTGGTAGAATTATTTTCTCGTCGGCAGATGATAAAGGTGAATGTGGCCCTATCGAAGAAGTGTACGAAAAGTATGACTTGGGTACCTAAAGAGGTTGAAGATTTATTACTATTATTATTGTTATCATCATCATTATCATCATCAGTCTTACTATTATCATGAGCACAATCACTATTTATCTTAACAGAAGTTCCTGCAACCATTTCTTAACAAACGCGCATGTTTCTCTCATATATACATATACTAGCAGTATAGCCCAGGTTGCCCGGGTGTAATGAAAGCTTTAAAATTAATCCATGGTCCTGGAGCTCAGACTCTTTGGACGTTGGCACGAAGGACTAATAAGCAATAGTTGTTTCCAGTTAAAGCGAAAAGACTGAAAGAAAAATGAATGGATCTAAGTCAAATTTTGATTTCCTGGTATCGATATCAACTAAGTTTTTTTTGTCGTAAACTGAATTTTGAGGGCTAAATAAGTCCTCTGAGTAAATGTTATCTTGGCTGAGACTAAGAACTACAATTATACCTACTTAGAGCCAAACCCGAAGCAAAAACTAAAATAAAAGGGCTGAAAAAATACAGACACACAGGCAGATAAACAGACACCCACACACAAACACCTTGTCTTATATATATATATATATATATATATATATATATTATCGATTTTCTGCACTATTGTAAGTACTGTAACCTTGAAACTTCTGAATATCGTTTCTTATGTCTTTGTCTATGAGTGTATGAAATTTGATTAAAATCGGACCACTCCTTCTATAATCCGATTTTTTTGATTATCGATTTTCGATATTTATTGGGGTACCTCGACACAAAACCTAGCTAAGAACACTCGCAGACGCTTATAATACAACTGTGTAAATTTTCTAGAAAATCGGTTCAGCCGTTTCGGAGTCTATAGTAATGTACACACACACACACAGGGGGACACACACACACGCACACACACAGAGAAACAGACAAAGTTCCATTTATAAATAAGTTTAGATTAGATATTTCTGCTAAAGACACAAGTTGACCTGTGATCACTGATGTTAGGCAGTGTTTATCCTTGTCAGTTCTTAAATGGGACACAGTTAGGAATAACCAACACTGTAAGCAATGGCAGAGGTCACATTATAATTTAAATCGAGTATTAATGATCTCGCCCGTATCTTAATATCAAACTGCTCAAATCGTATGCAGATTCGATAGAGTCTAAAAGCGTTTGTGAGTCTTTGTTGGGGATTGGTTATTTTTCACCCTCAAAATTCTCTCTTACAAGCGGAATGTGGCAAGCCTATCACTGCACTGTCGCTGTTTTCATAGAAAGTGCTCGGATGAACTACATTCCTTAGTTCTGCCAGGTCTAATCTTCACGGCTAGGGCTCGCCATGCCACTTACTCTGTAGTAAATCACCCACATTCCTTCTGTAATTTATCGGTGAGAAAAAAGTTCCACTCGAACAGCTTCTTTCTTCTAAACACTGCTCTTAATGTAACACACTACCATGAATGGCTCTTGGGCCTTGTACATGGTGAACCTTAATATAAAAAAAGCACACTGACATCTTCTGATTACCTTGATTGGTTCTTGACTGTGATTATCTCACGGCCTTGGTTTTGACTGTGATTATCTCACGGCCTTGGTTTTGACTGTGATTATCTCACGGCCTTGGTTTTGACTGTGATTATCTCACGGCAAGCTATGATGATAAGCAATCATGTGTGTATCATCGAATTTTCGGAGGTTGGAGTTGAGGCAACTAGTTCATCCACCGTGACCTGTTTCGTGGCCCTTCTCGAAATAATCCGCCATTAAGCATTAAAAAAGCCGGTTTACATTTCTTTGAGTTATAAGGAGTTTGTGGATAAAGAGTTTCTTTCGTAAAATCAAACGTTGAATTTAGACAAGTACTTTTTTTCAATTTGACTGAACCAAAAAAAAAAAATCGTCTGGAATTAGACAATCGGACGAGTGTCGTTTTTCATCAAGACAACGCCAGACCTCACATTTCTAAAGCTTGGTTGGAATGTCTTACTACACTCGCCGTATTCAAGTGACCTTACGAGTTTAGATTACCATTTATATCAATCCTAACAAAGTTCTCTTAATAGGAAGAAGTTTAGTTGGTCATTGCTCAAAAACAAAGAATGATCTGCAATGTAATAAGTTTTGACTAGACATCTCGACGTTTTTCACTTTCTTACCGACGTGGCGTGGCTTCTCTCTGTCTTTTCCACAAATATTTTTATGGTAAATGCTCTGACGAGCTTTTTCTCCTTGGTGCCCCGTTCACAGTCTACTCCAACAGTTTCTTTTCTCGCACTACTCGCCTTTCGTTTACTTTACTCATAGCTACAATATCCAAAAATTTAAGTGCAACGTCAGTTGCCATCTTCTATCTTCCTGAATCTCATTCATCTTTTATCCTTTCTGCAATCCTCACTGAATGCAGTCGTTTTTCTCACTGTAACTCCCTTCACACTAGTGACAGTCCCGCCTTGCTTGGGGTGAAATGATAAAAAAAAAAAATGAAGTCAGGAGACTATGTAAAAAGATGGTAAAAGATAGTGGAACAAGATGACACATATGTGGTTGAATAAATCTATGTACAAAAATTCACTTCGTTTTTCTTTTAACCCGTTACATACCTCATTAATATTAAACTAAATCCTGCTTTATGGCTAAGAAAGTTGAGTATCTCCAAAGTCGATATTCGTGTCAAGGCGAGGAAAAGAATTTCGAATTATTTTTTTGTCTGTTATAGACGGCTCTGCCACACTCCCTTCCATTTGTAAACATTGAATAACACCTTGATTTGGCCTTGTGCCATTCTAAGTTTTTATTATTTTTTTATTCACTTGTAGTGCAGTATGGCGTCGAGAGAGGTTTTGTTTTTGTGCCTTTACTTGAGCAATATATTTAACGCTTCCGCTAAACTCATCGTGGTAAATTCCTCACAGATAATTGAATTACTGTAGAGTTGGGACCCTTTAGAAAACGCCATGATTAAATTACATTGTGGTAACTACATCGCTTGGTAAATTCATAGCAAAGTAATTCCATCACGTGCCAATACATCGTCAGTAAATTTATTGTTAAGATTTTCCTTGTTATCGCAGTGTAAATATATCGCCAATTATTACTTATACATTAAAGCGCATAATTTGTTTTTTTTTAAATGTTCCTTTCATTTTCTAATTCAAACATGTGTTATTCTTTTATTTCGAAATTTTTGATATATATAAAGATCAAATATATATATATATATATATAATCTTTGATCTTTCTGGTATATATTAAGTTAATTTGATATATCTAGTCTTTTGGTTGGGTTTGTTTAACAGTATATCAACACCTTATGGGTCATTTAATACTGAAGTTTTATTTTCTTGTGAGCTTTGTTAAATTTTCCTAAAATGTATTGGTGGCAATTTTTCTAGTGTACTTTCATATTTATGTTTTGAATTCAGTTTTGATGTTTACTATTTGCTCGTAGATAGGACCCCAACAGGTGCTACCACTATGGGTTAGGCTGAACTGGGGACATCGGCAATTAAGAAAGTTTCACACTCTTCAAAACTTCCTGCTGACTGATGAAGTTTATTGTCATACCAAGGACAATTTTGTCTTTGGCTTTCCTTGTCAGTATTCTTTTTTTATGTGCCATGTCTCTTCAGGACGTAGACAATCATGACCTTCTACATCCTCCTGTACCTTGTAGCTCTTAAATAAATTTTGTATTTTTATTTCTCTCAAACCTTGTTCTGCCATCCATTTTGCTCAAGCCCATCGAGTATGTCATGCAACCAGGGCTTTATGAAGGTTGGGAGTGGGATGAAAAAATTTTCGGCAAAAATCATTTTTTAAAATTTGACCAAATATATTTTTTAAAATTTAAAAATCCAAGAACTTTTCAGCAACGTAAGTACAATTTAGCAATTATTAATAGAAAAGTGCTAGTATAGCGATATTAAATATAGATACATAGGACAAAATAAAGAAAAAAAAAAGGAAGGAGAAGAAAGAAAGAAACGGAAAGAAGAAAGTAAGAAAGAGAAAAAACAGAGAGAAGAAAGGAAAGGTAAACAAAGAGCAGAAGAAAGAAAGAAAAACAGAGAGAAAGCGGAAGGAACCAGGAGAAACAGAATTAATAAAGACGGGATAAGAGAGAGAGAGAGAGAGAGAGAGAGAGAGAGAGAGAGAGAGAAGGCAGAAAGAAATACAGAAAAGAGCAAAAAAAAAAAACGAAAGAGAAAACAGACAAAGCAGAAAGAGAGAGGGAAACCGAGAGAAAGAAAGAGAGCGAGAGTGAGAAAGAAAGAAAGCAAGAAAAAAGAAAGAAATTAAAACAGATAGAAAAAGAGCGAGAGTAAAGCAAGAAAAAAAGTAAAGGAGAAAGCAAGAAAAAAACAAGACAGAGACAGAGAAAGACAGAGAAAAAGACAGAGAGAGAGAGAGAGAAAGACACAGAGAAAGAGACCGACCGAAAGAAAGACAGACAGACAGAAGACAGAAGACAGACAGACAGCGAGAGACAGACAGGCAGACAGACAGACCGAAAGACAGTGCTTGAAAGACAGACAGACAGACAGACAGAAAGAAAGAAAGAAAGAAAGAAAGAAAGAAAGACAGACACACAGAAAGAAAGAAAGACAGACACACAGAAAGAAAGACAGACACACAGAGAAAGAGACAGACACACAGACAGAGAAAGAGAGACAGACACACAGACAGAAAGACAGACAGACGGACAGACAGACAGAGAAAGAAAGACAGACAGACAGACAGAAAGACAGACAGACAGACAGAAAGAAGACAGACAGACAGACAGACAGAGAAAGACAGACAGACAGACAGACAGAAAGAAGACGGAAAGAAAGAAGACAGACAGACGGAAAGAAAGAAGACAGACAGACGGAAAGAAAGAAGACAGACAGACGGAAAGAAAGAAGACAGACAGACGGAAAGAAAGAAGACAGACAGACGGAAAGAAAGAAGACAGACAGACGGAAAGAAAGAAGACAGACAGACGAAAGAAGAGACAGACAAAGAAAGAAGACAGACAGACAGAAAGAAGACAGACAGACAGAAAGAAGACAGACAGACAGAAAGAGAAAGAAAGAGAAACAGAGCTGAAGAGAGAAAACAGACAGAGAGAAAAATAGGAAAAACAGACAAAAAATAAAATGAAAAATGGAAACAGACAGAAAGAAGAAACAAAGACAGAAAACAAAGTGTGAAAAGAGACGGAAATTGGAAAGAAAAAGTGGAAAACAAAAAGGAAAGAAAAAAGAAAAAATACAGAATGAACAAGAAAGAAAAAAGCAGACAGAGAACAGAAATGAAGAGAGAAAAACATACGTAAAGCAGACAGAAAAAAAGAAAAAAGAAATAGAAGAAAGAGTAAAAAAGCAGAAAGAAGAGGGAACATACAGGAAGAAGGAAAACAGAAAGTGAAAGAAAGAAAAACGGCAAAAAATGATAGTAGTAGAAGAGAAAGAGGAAAAAATAAAACAGAAAAAGACGGAAAACGGAAAGAGAAAGAAAGGAAAACGAGAAGGGAAAGAAAGAAGTAATATAGAAAGAGAAGGAAAGAAGTAAAAAACAAAGGAAAGGCATGACACAAAAAACAAAAAAATAAAAGATAAGAAGGCGTAGGGGAGATGGTACAGGATGATACCGTGACGATCATACTAGTGTCGGTTCAACAATGTTTATAGAGTTTAGCCATATTTGCAAAGTATAATAGACCGTACATAGAAACAATTGGAATATTAGTATGATATTAATATTAGTATGAATATTAGTATGATAGTCATATTAAGATTTGTGGTTTTAATTACTACTTCTTGGTTGATGCATTTTCCTCCTCTTTTCTGTTCTATTTCACAAAGAGCGCACATAAAAAAGAAAAGGCAAACTAATACTATGATTATAGACTGATTTATGGGAACTGTGGGTCTGCTTTTTTATTTTATTTTAGCAATTGTTCCATTCAGTTTTCTTTCTGAAATGCCGAAGCGCACAATGGCCAAAATATGACCGTAACTAATAAGATAGGAGCAACAGTTCGAATAAACTGTTTGCTAATAACAAACGGATTCTTTTTATTTACAACTACCCAATTTATTTTTGGGCAAAGAAACATATCATAATATTAAACCTTCGTTAATACTATAACATTTTCAAACACCCAGAATTGTTATGTATTGTCTGGAGTGTTCTTTCTAGTCATTCATAATTTTAAAAAATACAGGAGGTTTTATTTTTAAAGAATCTAATATTAATAAAATTAATTTTTAACTTTCAAATGAGAAAATATTTTGTTGATTGTTCAAACATACCACGGTACTAACAAATGGTTAAACTAACACATTGGAAAATTAGTGTTGGAGCTAGAATTTGATCAAAACCTATAGGCTACAGACGCAAATTGATTATCACAGTTTTCACACATCTATTTCTAGAGAGATTGCATCAGTTATGTTTGTATGAAAGCTTTGAACAAAAAGTGGAATCCTTGCCATAAACGTGAAGTTGATCCAGCGGCTTAAGAATCCATTCATTGAAGATAAGAAAGAAAAAAAAAAGACAAAAGAAAGAAAAAGAAAAAAGAATAAAGAGAAAAGAAAAAGAGAAAAGAGCAAAAGAAAAAAGAAAGAAAAAAAGAAAAAGAGAAGAAGAAAAAGAGAAGAAAAACAGAAAGAAAACAGAACGAAAAAAGAGAAACAGAAAGAAAACAAAGAAAACGAGAGAAAGAGAACGAAAAAAGAGAAACAGAAAGAAAACAGAACGAAAAAAGAGAAACAGAAAGAAAACAGAACGAAAAAAGAGAAACAGAAAGAAAACAGAACGAAAAAAGAGAAACAGAAAGAAAACAAAGAAAACGAAAAAAGAGAAACAGAAAGAAAACAAAAAAGAACGAAAAAAGAAAGAAACAGAAAGAAAACAGAACGAAAAAAGAGAAACAGAAAGAAAACAGAACGAAAAAAGAGAAACAGAAAGAAAACAGAAAGAAAAAAGAGAAACAGAAAGAAAACAGAAAGAAAAAAGAGAAACAGAAAGAAAACAGAAAGAAAAAAGAGAAACAGAAAGAAAACAAAGAAAAAAGAAAGAAACAAAAAAGAAAGAAAACAGAAAGAAAAAAGAGAGAAAGAAAACAGAAAGAAAAAAGAGAAACAGAAAGAAAACAGAAAGAAAAAAGAAAGAAAAAAGAAAGAAACAAAAAAGAAAGAAAACAGAAAGAGAAAAAGAGAAACAGAAAGAAAACAGAAAGAGAAAAGAGAAACAGAAAGAAAACAGAAAGAAAAAAGAGAAACAGAAAGAAAACAGAAAGAAAAAAGAGAAACAGAAAGAAAACAGAAAGAAAAAAGAGAAACAGAAAGAAAACAGAAAGAAAAAAGAGAAACAGAAAGAAAACAAAGAAAAAAGAGAAACAGAAAAAAAAACAGAAAGAAAAAAGAGAAACAGAAAAAAAAACAGAAAGAAAAAAGAGAAACAGAAAAAAAACAGAAAGAAAAAAGAGAAACAGAAAAAAAACAGAAAGAAAACAGAAAGAAAAAAGAGAAACAGAAAGAAAAAAAGAGAAATAGAAAGAAAAAAGAGAAACAAAGAAAAAAGAGAAACAAAGAAAAAAAAAAGAAAAAGAAAAAAAGAGAAAGAAAAAGAAAAAAGAGAAAGAAAAAGAAAAAAGAGAAAGAAAAAAGAAAAAAGAGAAAGAAAAAAGAGAAAGAAAAAGAAAAAAAGAAAGAAAAAGAAAAAAAGAAAAAGAAAAAGAAAAAAGAAAAAGAAAAAGAAAAAGAAAAAAAGAAAAAGAAAAAAGAAAGGATATCCTTAATCAAAAACAAATTGTTCGATCCCGGTAAGAAAATTGCTTGTCTTCATTCGATACTTGATTAAATTAAAATCGAGTTATCTGCGGAGAGTGGGCGAACTGGGTACACAGTTTAATAATCCGAATACCTTTTCCTGTAACAAGATCTTTTCAAACACAGATTTAACCTTATGGCGCAGATAATCATTTCAGCGATTAAAAGCATTTGTCGATGGCTATAATACTCTGAGAAGCACCCTGGTCCACTCCTCACTGACTCTGGGTCGGTCGAGGTGGTTCGGTATCCCGTGGCATTCAAAAGGTTGCTCAGATTATATCAAGTAATTGAGCAAACGTTACTTGGCCTGGCTACCAATCGGAAACATGAACAAGGAAAACCTGCCTTCTCTTCGAACGAAAAATTACTGTTTGCTTCGATGGCCCTCTGCTGAAAATCAATTTCATCATCTCCAGTTTGCCATAGGACTTCAGCGTCGTAGCTGGCATCCGCTCGCGACTCTTCATCTGTGACCTCAACTCTTCAACGGACATCATCATCCAATCATCAACGCTGACAAAAAATTCAACACAGTTCTGACCCTAAAGAGTCAACCTGGCAACTTCGATGAACAAAGACGTTGATTGCGTTCTGCTCCCGGCTTCAGACAACTGACGAGTCGTCTTTAATCAGTTTGACCCAATCACAGCGGAGAGACGTCAACAAAGCATCAAATCAGCGCCAACACTAATTATCATTGGCTCTTTAGCTATCCATTCGTGCTTCCATATTTGTTTCACATGAATAACTTTTTTTAATCACTTGTCTTGTTTTCGCCGACTTGACAAGACATAGGTATGGTAACTGGAAGGCAAGTAAAATTTCGAAAATCAAAACATACGTATTTTAGACATTTTAAAACCAAACCACTTCTACTGATATTTACTTATTAATCTACTTGAAACCGCCTTCTCTTTTTATGTGCTAATGTCCCTACAGGACGTGGATGGCCCTGCCTCTCTACAATTTATTATCTTTTGTATCTTTTAATCAATTTTGTCATTTTGTTATCTTTTCTAAATTTTCGAAGCTGATAATCAGAAATTTGAATTTAAAAATAAGAATTTATATTTTTATTCTTACGAATCATGCTTATCGGAAAAACCACCTTACAGTTATATTTTTAATCATTTAACATCCAAACAAGACAAAATGCCACTAAGACGGAAGGGGTTCAGTCAGTCAGTCAGTCAACTGCCCAGTCAGTCATGTCTCTTTCGAGACATGACTGACTGGGCAGAATATTATCCCGCAGTAGGTTGCCATTGCTTTCTGCGGTAGACTGGTTGCCGACCAAGGCTAGAGAACCCAATCTGTCCTGTTATTTAACCCATAACTGGAAGGAAGAGACGGATTAATACCTTTCCCAAGGGTATTTGCGCGTAAGTGAATGCAATCAATTCAACTGGAATTCGAACTCGGTTCCCCGATTTCTCGTTCCGAGTCGATATCCGATATCCACAACGCACATCTCGGAAGGGGTTACTAGTAAAAGAGAATGAAATACTTTAAAAGAAACCGGAAAGACAATTCTAAACATGAACCAAAGGATAAAACTCTACTCCTGTTCTAAGATCGGAGAGGAATCCGAGAGATAAGCAAACCTTAATGGTTATATATACACACACAGAAAAAATACTAAAACGTTGTAAGTTAAAAATGTTTTTGACAGTATTTATTTATTTTTATTATTATATATATATGATATTTCAGACCGGCCTCGGCCTTTCATCAGAAATGTCATATATATATATAATAATAATAAAATAAAAAAATTCTCTCAAAAAAACATTTTTAACTTACAACTTTTTACTATTTTTTTTCTATACATATTAAGAAAGTATACGTGGATTATCATTATGCTATATATATATATATATATATATATATATATATATATATATATATCTCGCCCGGTTCACACTCCACCCATGTCTATTGAACAGGTGTAGAAACTCATCCCTTGTTCCCAGTTTAGGATGTGGTTTCCGGCTTTCTCTTTTCCAATCTTTTCACTATTACGTAGCCCCTTGCACATCAGTGGCTTTACCGCCTTGCTCGGGGTGATACGATTAAAACAAATATATATATATATATATATATATATATATATATATATATGTGTGTGTGTGTGTGTGTGTGTGTGTTAACGTTGAAATCAATACTTAGAGGCCTGATGATTCCACCTAGCATGAAACAGTCTGTCGCCTCTGAGTGTTGACTTCCATGTTCTCTTATATTTACATACGCTCTATATCTGATATTGAGCACTTTATCTTATAAATATAGCACATTTTAAAACTAATATTCTTGTTCGAATTCCAGTTAAATTCATTTCATTCAATTACACACAAATACCCGTTGGAAAGGTATTAATCCATTTCTTCTCCCTCTAGCTATGGGTTGAATAGCAGGACAAATTGGGTTCTATAGCCTTGGATATATGGCGCACCTATGACCCAAACTCTTGTGATAAGAGCTATAATGGACAAGAACGTGTAGAGAGCCATGGTCGTCTATGTCTTGAAGAGAAACGTCACCACAAAGAAAAAGGCGCCACACTGATGTCAATAGTTGTATTACTTAATATTTGGTCTATTTGAGTTGATGCATATAAGAATTGCATATTAAAAACATTGGAGTATCTCGGGCTGTCACGGCCAATTACTATGTTACATTAGATTGTAACGTAGTAATAGAAAGTTAGATCGTCAATGACCCCTATAATATTGTGCGCCAGACAATAAGTAAAGTAAATATTTTTTTTAATTAATCTAAGTCGAATAAACATATGTAGTCTTATGTATAAGATAAATGTGTACTTGCCATCTTATGTAACTCGGAGAGGAGATGGACATCGCCTTGCGCCGAATTAATATAAAGCAAGATGATCTCCAATCTGTTAATCTTATGGATTAGTGAATCTTACCAATGTATTAATGAACTTATTGCAAGAGATACGAGGTTAGAAATGTGCCCCCCCTTTTTTTTTTTTTTTTTGCAAATGTATATAATTCCTACACCGCAGTCCGGTATAGATAATTAAAGGTTGCTATTAATTTCGTTTTTTTTTTTTTGGACATTTGAATTCTCGACCGCCTTATAGGATAATGAGGAGACTGAACAATAGTTTGGTTGGCGAATTTTGCAAGTAGACAGCAAATTAAAGGAAACACTTTGTTGTATTAATGGCTTAAAAAAAAACCCATGATAAACGAGTCAATTTTGTGGTCTTTGAAAGTAGACACCTGAAGACAGGCGATTCGTCGAAAACAACGCAGACAGTTAAAAGACAGGAATAAAATTAAAAGCTTTTATAATCTTTGATTTATAATTCAAGGTTCAAGATAATTTAAAACAATCGCTAATTATTTCAGCCATTTGTAAATACTAAGCATAGCTTCTATTTCCTGAATAAAAAAGTATGATTATTTACAGGATTAAAGATTTGCCATTAGGCTTCTTTTCTTGAACATATAGACTCGCTGTCGCAACAACACCAGACACGACGATGTTACTTCGGTTTCAATAGCAATTACGTTTTACAAGCGATACTACTTTCAAACCCAATCAGTTTGAATTCAGAGATATCCGTCTAAGCTGATTGCTAACTAAAGCTATGGAGTTCAGTCTTTCATGCTATTTTATCTATATCTTGGGGAGTGGTATAAGCGATCGTCATGCTTTTGCCAAGAGGCTTTGTATGAAGTGTTGAGGCGGCTTGCAAGTCACATCTCAATTTGAGACCGTCTCAGCGAACTGGATTACCCGAGCTTACGTATATTTTTAAATGAGTCCTGCCTACAAATTTATGAAATTCTTTTACCAATACCTATAACAATAATGCCTTTATTTGGTTGTGAGACATGCGTCTGTAAAACGTTCATAGAACAAGCATTAGCAGCACAAATCAGCAGATTGGCTACGTCTAAGTCTCAGGTTTTACGACAGTGAATTCTCCTACAATACCCTCGTTGATTAAGGCGTGAATTTGGTGACATAGTAATTGAGAGTCAATCCTCTGGCCGATCAGTGTGTACTTGGAATCGGTGAAAATGGGCGAAAAATAACTGAACAATACTAAAAATAAGTAGAAAAATGTACCTAAACATGAACAGGGAAACAAGAACAGTATACCCTCTTAGATTAAATAAAGGGTTCAGATCAGAATTTTCTGTATGTTACCCAGATCCATATGCATCTAATGAAGGCCGAAACGTTCTGATAAAAAACAACAAATATGAGGACAATAGACGTGTAAATAATGATAACTCTTCATTCCAGAAATTCAGAGATAAATCTTAGATACTAATTTTGCTATGTCCTTTCCTAACGTAAGCAATGACGGCTCTACACGTTGCGCTACCTTTTGTTACCCTATTAACTCTTGTCCCTTGATTACCTGTATTTGTCCAACAATTTATTCACTCAGACTCGTCAAGTCGGTTATTCACCGTTATCTCCTAATTAATTATGCGTTGTGGGTGTTACGCCTTCCAAGCTTTCTTTCCTCATGTGTTCCATAAATTACTGCAATCTTTTTGATTGTTAGCAATTCAGAACTGTTTTTAAGGACATTTTCTTATCTCTTGATACACTTTGGAAGACTTTTTTCAGCGTTTATGCCTTTGGATTTCTGTGTCACATTTTGAGTCGTTTTAATACACAATGCAAAAAGTTAAACTTATTGAACTCTGATTTCGACGCCCCCAACGCTGTTAATATTTTGTCTTCTTAAAGTTAATTTTTATTTTGCTTTTTCGATTGTCTAACTGTTCTTGGGCCCGTCCATGTGATATAGTGGTTAGCAAGCTTGTCACACTAGAATAATTACAACTGGGTAGTGAGCTCGATTCTTAGTGGGTATTCTATACTTTTGGTTTTGTGCCACATCTAAGCTACGCTTAGAAAAATCACAAGTCCGCTATTGGACTCAACAATGTCGGATTCTCTGTCTTTGGACATAGAGGAACCAAGATGAGGCTATGCCGAGGTGC
This sequence comes from Ascarosepion bandense, assembly GCA_037127315.1. NCBI lineage: Eukaryota > Metazoa > Mollusca > Cephalopoda > Sepiida > Sepiidae > Ascarosepion > Ascarosepion bandense. The sequence continues at coordinate 2,066,738 of JBBBDQ010000835.1, forward strand.
AAAGTTTTTTCAGGGGAAAAACAAACAGGAAGTTAATCCTGCTTTATGCAGGGTTTACGGAAAATTTTTGGTGGGATTTCCCACATTAAAAATTGGCCTTGTGCTACACCCGGCCTGAGTTATGAGGTTTTTAGAAAAAAAATCCTGTCTAATCGTTCTATTATTTTTTTTCTCTCTTTCTGCTGACAATGCAGTGTCATCGACGTGGCTTATGTTCTGGAATTATTTTAGTCAATAATACATTTTGGAAGGTCTTTTCCATGTTCTTCGGAAAATGAACCTGATCTTAGAATGCACCAATACTACATCGATTCTAATACTTAGGTCTACAGAAGGTAAATTTGTTTATGTGTTCAGTTTAAAGGAAAGGGCCAAACGCGAAGGTATGGACAAGGAGAAAAACTACCCAGTGTCACGAAGTTGTTTGAATACTTCCTGGCTTTCTAAGGGAGAAATAAATGACCTTGGCCTCCCCTTAGTTTTGTTGTTTGCCGCTTTCCGCTGAGAGAAGCAATGTTGAATTTTGCTCTGACTTACTCAGCGAGTTGCTTGATAATGATATTGTGCTCTCGTTATCGTTAATGTTTTTTTTTATGTACCGTGATTCCTGATTGGACAATATTAACCAAATTTTTGAAAGAAAAGGAACTGATGGGTCAGAATACAGAGGTAAGTTAAAATGTTACATCTCTCAATGTCACCCCCGTCAAAAAAAAAAAGAAAAGTGATACAAAATTTCTGATTTGATTCCAGCTTTTACAAGTATAAATTCAGACAAACATATATTGCGGAAGAGCAAGGATAAAAAATGTACATCGTAAAGAGAATCGAAATTTTTATAATTATAATAATAATATTTAAAATTAATATTAATAATCTTATATATAATAATAATATATACAATCAGTTCATTTTATTACAGCTTTAGAAAGTGTAAATACAAACATCTATTGTGAATGAGCAAGAATAAAAAACGCACATCATAAAGAAAAGAATCGGAAAATACACTCCTGATCAAAAATTTAAGACCACTTAAAAATCTTTAAAAAGAAATATTTTTTTACGGATAGATTTTAAACTCCTCCCACTTAAGGTTACCAATACTACAATCTAAAAGGTTATGAAAACAAAAAGCTACATTCCAAACATTTTATTCAGAAATTTACATTTTTATAAAATGAGGCGATTTGCACATGATCAAAATTATAAGATCAGAGACAAAAATTCTACGAAATTGTACAAAAAGTGTATGAAAACATTCAACAACCAAATTTAATAATGAAATCTACCTCCACTGCTTTTGATGACTTCAAAAATTCTGTCGGGCATGCCAGAAATAAGCGTTTCCATTAAGGTGCGGTGGATGTTGCTCCAGCTTCACGAAGTTCATTTTTTGTTGAATATTGTTTGCCATTTCGATAAACATCTCTTGTCATCAATCCTCAAACATTTTCAATTGGGTTCGAGTCTGGTGAGCATGCAGGATGTCCCAAGAGATGGACGCCATTTTCTTGTAGAGAGGTCAAGGTCCGTCTTGCAGCATGGATCGCAGCATTATTCTGTTGGAATAACCATCCATCCACGCACAAACGATGGCCCTCCATCATCAATGATGCTTTTTGTAGCATGCTAGCATAACCAGCCGCTGTTTGACAACCCTGCACCACCTGGAGCTCCATCGTCCCTCTGTAAGAAAAGGCACCCCATACCATTAAGGACCCTCCACCACTATGATGTGTGGAGAAAATTTCAGGAGGCATGTTTTTGCTATGCCAATATCGTTGGAAGCCATCAGGACCATCTAGATTTAATTTTTCTCATCAGAAAACAGGACTTTCTTCCACTTCTCATCGTCCCATGTTTGGTATTCACAACCAAACTTTAAGCTATCCAACTTGTGACGTGGAAGCAGCCAAGGAATTTGTTTATGCTTTTTATTTACCATACCTTTTTGTCGTAAGTGTCATCTGATGGTTACGGGACTGCAATCAGCATCTGTGACTGCCTTAATTTGACTAGAAGTAAGTCCCCCGTCTTTTATAACAACCCGTCTTATTCTCCTACTCAATGCAGGAGAAATTTTTTGGGGCCTACCAGAGGATTTTGCTTTTCCATAATTCTCACTGTTCTTTAGAAAGTTGCAAATCACAGTTTTCCTGTGATTTACCTTAGTTGCGATCGCCTGCTGTGACAAACCTTGCTTATGGAATTCTAGAATTCGAGAACGCTCAACTTTGGTAAGTTTGCTTGTTTTAGGCATGGTAACACCTTTACGCAGTGATTGCTAATCTCTAACTGAACTAAAAACATTGGAATTACCATAGATCTAACAATTTATACCCCTGGTTTTATAATTTTGATCATGCGTAAATCGCCTCATTTTCTAAAAATGTAAGTTTCTAAATAAAATGTTTGGAATGTAGCTTTTTGTTTCCATAATATTTTATATTGTAGTATTGGTAACCTTAAATGGTGGGAGTTTAAAATCTATCTGTAAAAAAAAAAAATTATTTTTAAAGATTTTTAAGTGGTCTTAAATTTTTGATCAGGAGTGTATAACAAAAAATAAAAACGTGATAACCAATTTTCCTTCCTCGCTCTTCGAATTCATTCAAGAACAAAATATAATTACATACACGACGACTAAAAAGAGGAGAGAAAAATTTACTACCAGGAAATCTGTGGTATAAATCATATGGATTACCCTAGCAGCAATTCATTGTGCTTGCAGGAGGAAGGCTGCTGAGACTTAATAAAATTGGCCCCAAGAATTCTCAGAAGGCAATCTGAATAAAATATGCTTGGCGTAAGACGAGACACATAGCAGATTATTCATTAGACGAATAGCAGAACCAGAAGTATCCACTAGCGTATGCAAATTTTCAACTGCCCTCAACGGATACTAGCTGGCACGTTCTTATAATTGCTTGTCCCCAACCTTTGATTAGGCAAATATATTCACAATGATATTCGTAATTATAGATAACTGAATTAACATGATAGCGAAATGGGGGGGGGGTGAGTTAGACATCTTTGCTGATGGATTCCAACAAAAGTCAGAGATTGAAAGCCGGATGTGTATTAGTAGAAATATAGCAATGCTGCACATTTTCGGTGATTTTTCTTACCATTCTTTCGAGAAACTTTTTTTGGACCAGACAATTTGGATTTGTTATAGTGCACAATTTGAACACTTTTTTAAATTTAATTTTTTGCACAATATCCAGAGGGTGGCAGACAGGCTGCTGGGTCTAAATATAATATCTGGTTTATACTGCTGATTTCCTAATAGCATTTTTTTAACTATTGCCTTGTTTAGTCGTCGTGCATATATTTTTGTCTTCGATTGGATCTGAAGAGCGACAACCATTTATCCCCTTTTTTTAAAAAATTTCTTTCTTTATTAAAAGCTTTCACATTTGAAAATACATATACCAAACTCAACCCTATGTTGTTTCTGTAAGGTAAAATTAAAAAAAAAAAGAATGCTGGCGGTATTAATGTCTACAGGGTCGGAGCAAGGTTCTCATCCCCCGAGTCTATGACACTGTACTACATCTTAAATTTTCATGAGGTTGTTTCATATAAAATATGAAATTTCTATTTGTAACCTAATTATGTACAAGAGTATCACATGCAATATCAAAGAACAATTGAACTAAAAAAAAAATTGAAAATAAATACAATGTATCTACCCAGGGACATGTCGCTATAAATCATACCACCTTAAATAAATCAACAATGTTTATTTGACGATTTATAACATCACTTGAGATTTTCTTGTTAAAAGTTGAACTCAAAATCCAGAGAAGTATTTTATCTTTTAATAGTCAGTTGTGCTTAGTTTAATTTGTAACATATTTAAACTTAGGTAGAAAAAGCAAATATGGATAAGTTAGGAGAGGCCATAAAGTACTAGAAAGAATCACCTGGTCAGGGGTATTACATACCAGTTCTGACTGTCTAGCTTGTTACGGGATGAATAATTATTTTTACGACACCTGAATCTCCACAACAACCTGTAATCTCATGTGAGTCAGTAAATATAGATTGAAGTCTAATGAAACTGACAATATCAGTCAGTTAAGTGCCATACGTGAAACACGCTTGGGCGATCATGTCTCGAAAGAGACATGACTGACTGGGCAGAAGATTATCCCGCAGTAGGTTACCATTGCTTTCTGCGGTAGACTGGTTGCCGGCCAAGGCTATAGAACCCAATCTGTCCTGTTATTTAACCCATAACTGGAAGGAAGAGACGGATTAATACCTTTCCCAAGGGTATTTGCGCGTAAGTGAATACAATGAATTCAACTGGAATTTGAACTGGGCTCCCAGATTTCTCGTTCCAAGCCGATATCCACTGCACCACAACGCACATCCTCTCAATATCAGTGTAATGATATATATATATATATATATATATATATATATATATATATATATATATATATATATATATATATATATATATATAATCAGCATCATAGTAGACGGCGAAAAGAAAATACAAGTCTTAAATTCGAAATAAATAATCTGAAATTATATTGAAAGCACATGCTATTAGTGCTTTGTTGTCATAGTTATACAGAAAAGAAAACAACTTCATTGTTAAACGTTTATACCCAATATCCAGATGAAGCTTCTGCAGTGATAAAGTGCTTACTGCGAATATTTTCTAGGGTGTTGCGAGAGATAAAAATGCGTGTTGTGGCTCTCGTAGTCGGCATAAAAGAGATGGAGTTTGTTTTTTTTCTTAAAATCTCACCGCCTGTATTTCTAAGCCAGGGGCGGGAACCCCACAAGCTAGAGGCATTACGTAATAATCCTAACAATTTGCTTTTTGTATTCTAAGTGAAATGTTGCCTGGAGGATTGCAACTGCAGTTACGTTTTGTTCATTCTTCGTTCGAAGAATTCAGAAAAGAAAGGGGGGAAGATTTCTACAGTAAGCGTATTCAGTGTGTCGTTGATTTCTTTAAGTAAATCAAACACTGGAAAGTTAGATTTGCACTGCTTCCTCCCACCTAGATAATCTATACGATTATTCCGCTTGTTTAAATATAAAAACTTTACTACTCAGAGAGAGAGAGAGAGAGAGAGAGAGATGTGAAAGGGGGAAACATCTGAAAAACGGAAGAACCCCGCCCGCTCACATACACCTACAAAAAGATTTTCATATACGTTACCCCTCTACTTCTGCGATTGAATATCATTATTTCTTTACTCCGTTTGAAGATTGCTGAGTAGCACGAAACTGACACTCGCGGACGTAAGTGCGAACGTGACGTTTTTTTTTTACAGTAAGTTTTACCCTTTAAAAGGCCCAAGGTCCACTCTAGGTAGAGATTGAAGAAAAAGGAGCTTCGAAAATCACGCTAGAGCAATCACTACTATGCAGAATATTTGCCCAATAGAAATTTTGTTGGGAATCTTGCCTTGATTTCACATTGTATTAAGGTTGCACAGTTTTTGTTGCAGTCACGTGACTTAGCAGCTAACCAGGTCTGCTTCTACTGAAATAAAAGCAAAACAGGATCCATTACAACATCCCCTGAGGCAATCGAATTCTAGTCTCTCAATGATTCATCAATCATAAATCAATGTTGAGGACTTTAAATATCTTACATCGTATACAGTAGATTCAGGAAAAGACTTTCGCATACGAAAAGCTCTTGTATGGAATGCATGCAACAAATTTGGTAAGATCTGAAGTCGCTGATCTTTCACGTTTCTTAAAAGTTAGAACTTTCCAATTATTGATTGAGCCAATCCTTCTCTCTGCTTCAGAGACTTGGAATATGTCTGCTCATTTGAAGAAACGACTTGACGAAACTTATACCAACATGCTGAGAAAGATTCAAAACATCAGCTGGAGATCGCGCCAAACACTGACCTACATTTACGGAGATATCGCACGATCATCTCTTAGATTTAAGCGGAAATGGCTTTAATTTGCTGTTATCGATCGCAGAATTAGATAATCTCATCCTTGCTCCTTTCGGGTCCCTCTGGAAGTGCTGTACCAAGAAAACTGACGTATCTACACACATTTACTGGAAACTCAGGGCTGGATAGCAAAGATCTGAGTACAGTAACGCTTGACTGTGTTGCGTGGGTAGAGATTGTCGAGAGTTTTCCGACCAACCGTAGATTAGCCAAAGGATGATGATGCTAAGGTTACGTTAGGACGCCACTTGTGTCTATAGAAGTGGAGGATAATGCTTAACCTTAGCTTTTAACAGGTTAAAACTTTTGTGATCAGTGAAATATCCTGTTGGTAGTCGCTTCCATGGAGCAGTTGCCCATGAAAAGAAACTGTTCGTGTAGAATTTACTTTTCGCTGATGAAATACAGAGGGAATGTGTGTGGTTTGCTATGTAGGTGGCATGGCGTGTATGCAGTTCGTATGAGTACTTTCTATTGAAGTAGAGACAGAGCGGCGAGGGGGTTACCACATCTCGCCTGTGGGAGAGAGGATCCTTGGTAGTACTTTGTGACCTCGGAGACGCCCTTGGACTCTATCAAGGCTGGAGAGTGAGGTATGGGCAGCTTCCGTCCAAATACGACGGCAGTACTCCATTTTTGGCCTGACCTGACAGGAAGAGACAGGCACTTACAAGAGCGGTACAAGGAGTCAACCTTGTTACCTGCATTTTTAGTAATGGATCGTGTGTGAGTTTGCGACCCAATAGTCTTTCAAGGCACAATGCTACCCCAAGAAGAACATCCCTTCATCTTGATTAGTGGTAGTTCGGTGTCAGATCAGTGTTGATGGAATGTAACTAGCTTGGTCTTCGAGGCTGAAGATATTATCGCCTTATTATTACATGTTAAGCTCTGTATTGGGAAATCTTTTTTACTCAGCTCTCTAGACTTTACAATGTTAGCGTTTTCTTTTTTCGCATATTTGATAAACGCACAGATTACATACTTGTATATGAAACGTATATTTGATAAACGCGCAGATTACATACTTGTATATGAAACGTATATTTGATAAACGCACAGATTACATACTTGTATATGAAACGTATATCAATCTAACATGTTTAACTTTTATTAAAGCTTCCTCAGAGATTGACTGAAAACAGACGAAACTTTAATGAAAGTAAAACATATTAGATTGATATCAGTCAGTCAGTTAAGTGCCATACTTGATACATGCTTGGGTGATCATGTCTCGAAGGAGACATGACTGAGTGGGTAAAAGGTTATCCTGCAGTAGGTTGCTATTACTTTCTGGGGTAGACTGGTTAACATCAAAGGGTACAGAGCCCAATCTGTTCCGTTATTTAACCCATAACTGGAGGGAAGAGACGAATTAATACCTTTCCCAATGGTATTTACGCGTAAGTGAATGCAACGAATACTACCTTTCCCATTTGTTTTTTAAATCATCCCGTAGGATTCCGATATACAACAGTTTTAATATTAACATATTTAGCATCGGAAATGTGTTAAAAGTTTTTTCAACATAGAAAGTTTCCAACTCGAATTACAGCCACGTTTCTTTCTCGAGATAAACGCTACTACATCTCAAACAGACAACCGTGAAATGTAATTAACAACAACCCCTTGGAAATGACTAAAGTGTCTAAAAGCAATCGGAACAATATATATACTCCGGTAAGTTCATTTCTTCAGTGTTCCAAATACGGGAACGCTAAACTAGAACAACTTTTTCCTAAAAATCGTCACATGTTTGAACACAAAACATACTCTTACGTGAAATTTTGACTGTTTAAAGCCAATGGTCAATTGTTATTTATTCTTATAAACTTTACTTTCTACCGTCCACTTTTTTTATTGATAAACTATCCGTTGCAACAACACCAGTCATGGCGATGTTCTTCGGTTTCAATGGCAATTACGTTTTACAAGGTAGAGTTGCTAGTCGCAAACCCAATTAGTTTTAATTCAGCGCTATCCCGCTAAAATGGTTGCCAACCATTGAATTTAGTCTTGCCTGCGATTTTATCCATAATTGTGAGAGAGCTATAATCGATGGTGGTTATGCTTTTTCCAAGAAGCTTCATGTGAAGTGATGAGACGACTTGCGAGTAATATCTATTTACTCAATCGGAGACAGTCTCAGCGGACTGGGTCACGCACCTGATTCAGCGTTACCATTTTAACTCTAACCATCTATATCCCTTGGTTCTCGAATTACCATTTTACTATAAAAAATATTTCAGGACTATATTCTAATTAACGGACTGTGAGATAAATTCACTTGAACTTGCTCGCTGATAGTTTCATTCTATGACACAAAGGCACGCTTCGTCAAATATTATTTTTTTCATAATCGTGTCGCTTCAAGAAAGGCACTTTACTGCCACAGCTGTGCAGAGGGTTGCATAGGAGGAAATGAGAAAGAGTGACAGGTGACGGTGATGTCAGGAAGAGGGTAAGAGACGGATTAGAATACTGATGAGAGTGGGGTGGACGAAGAAAGGAGCATGAGAGAGAGAGAGAGAGAGAGAGAGAGGATGCAAGTTAGTAAGACAGGAGATGACTACTGACTTTACATTGGAATTCTTGAAGATTGTAGCTGTCAGGAAAGCAAGTAAACGGGAGTGAGTTCCACAGGTAGGAAGTGCGAGAAAAGAAGCTGAGGGAGTAGAATTTGCGTTTACAATTTATAGGTTTCACAGTAAAAGAGTGGGACCTAGTTGCTAATGTTGTGTCTCGAGTAAATTCATATATAGGGGGTACCAGTGAGCTAAGTTTATCAGAGCAGAAACCGTGAAAATATTTGTAGAAGAGACACAGGGAAGCCACATATCCTAGCTGCCCAATCGGGATCGATCACATTACAGATTCTCCGTTAGCTGACAAAAACTGATTTTCTACGGTTAATATTTTGAGATTCTATTCACAGGTCAAACATTGAAAATAAAAAGAATTCGGCACATTTCTCACTAACAAAAGACTGCTTTACGTTTCCTTCACTGAATATTTCACACTTAAATATGGTGATTCTTGAATAAGAGTCGATATTAAACTTAGTTTAGCCAAGCTTAACAACGCTCTAGTTGAGGATCTACTACGAATCGGAATTATTATACTAACAAATAGTCTGACCTTTGATTTACTGGGAGGAAAGTGCTAATAACGAACATTTATTAGATGAAGCGGTCAACGATTATTCATTTTTGACTAGTACTTCGTACATGTTAATTTTAACTGCTCTTCATCTCAACCGCTTGGACTGTCAGTCTAAAACTAATAGGAAACCACGGCAATAAAGAAAAAAGCTTACCATGGCAAAAGGGATATGAGTTTAAATCTTGCCGACAGCTATTTTTTTATTACCCATCCGAAATGTTTTACTTATGACCACATATTGATGATATGTGTACAGTTGACTTTCAAACAAAAGAGGTGGTTGAAATAAAAAAGGTGACATGAATTTTAAAACAAACACACACACACACACACACACACATACACATACACACACACACAAAAAAAAACACAACAACAATAGTAATATATAATTTTCAATAATGAAACCTAGATTGCTTACAGAGGAAATTAACGGATGGGAGGGAAATATTTTTTAATATTTAGTAAAATTGTGATTAAAATAAAGTCGTTCCAGGTCTGTTTGAAACTCAATAGTTTTTGTGGCAAAAAACAAGATAAAAAAACCCTGATAACAATTAATAGTGTTTAACCCTCTAGGGCCATTCGTATCATATTTGATACAGTATTTCCCTATAAGGAAACATTTGGCATTTCCCTATAAGGAAACGTTTGGCATTTCCCTATAAGGAAACATTTGGTATTCATTGACTGAGCAGTCAGTACTGCTTTCATTTGAAATTTATAAAATATTTCTCTTAAAAAATTTTTCAGGAAAATATTTCTTTCAAGGCTTGTTTTCATACTGTATCAAATATGATACGAATGGCCCTAGAGGGTTAAGAGAGTAGAGTAATTCAGAACAAGATTGGTGAGGTCAGTATTAGGTGACCCCGTTTCAACTGCAGTGAAAAATGTCCAACGTATTTTAAGCAATAAAAATACGTTTATTGAGTACTTATTGAAAAACTAACGATTATTTTTACCAACAAACCGTATAATTTTGATTGGCGCTAATTATTTAGCACAAAGATAAATTTGTTTTGTAAATGTAGTTTAGCCTTGAAATTAAATCCAGTGTAGCGATCGTTGGTAAACGCGCGAAAAATTTATTACATCAATCTTTCAAGTAGAATAAGCCTGTACACCAGCCTTGAAAACAAAATAAAGGGGATGGTCACTATTTTAAACCCTAATTCTTACTTGGGCGTGAACACCGACCCCTGGTGTTAAAAAAATGCGTAAATATGTCATCAATCAAGTGGACACACGCGAAATGGCCAGCAAGAAATTAACCAACAATAGCTTTTAAGGGAATCATTCCTAGCTTAGACGGTAGGCGTTATTTCTTAACAAAAATACAAAGTATTTCGTGATCGATATAAACTTGTATGATGGAAGAAAAATGAAACTTGGCAGACGTCGACTAAGAATTGGCGCGTTTCTGCACAATAAGCGATTTGTTTGGTCAATATTAACATGATATTAATCAGATTTAGAAATTATATTGCTATAAAATTAATTATACACCATACGTTTTACAATAAAATCGTTAGTCTTGTATTGCACACACACACACACACATATATACATATAACGACGCTCTGCTTGCGGTAGAATTATGCCAATCATGTGTGTTAACGATTTCAGTCATTGTGCGTTTTATGGGTCCGCACATCCTCATTAGTGACACAAGCTGTTTCTATCGCGTTATTGAGAACTAAGGCTGGATAACCTCTATCTGCTCATAAGCACGGCAGCCGGTTTTGAATTCAAATCTGTCTATCTTGGTTGTGAAACAAGTCTGCACTGCTATTTAAGCCATAGCCAAGGGGAGAAGAAATGGATTAATACCGTTTCCAATGGTTTTAGCGCGCAAATGGACTTAACGAAATCGGCCGAAAGTTTATTTAGACTTACTGCCTCCTCTTTCTGAGTTGCTAACAGTTATACCACTTGCACATTTATGGATATAATAGATATAATTTAAATATAATATATATAACGTAATATTCATTATATAATAAAACGGTAAAATCAGATATTGCAAACCGCCTGAAGACACCAGATGGTAGAAACCTAAGTCGCGTAATATCTTGTTTACAAATTAAAAAAAAATACATAATATACACATTACATATATATAATATAAATATAATATAAACATTATATATACAAAACCATGTTTCATTAAAAACGTCTAATAAGCGAAAGGGCTGAAAGCGCTTGGAAAGTTGAAAATTATGGAGCATTTTTACACTACTTATCTCCAGAAAAAAGGAAACGTGTAAGAATACTGTAAAAATTAAATCAAATATTAATAAAATCTTGTCTGTCATTTTTAACGAAACATGTTTAAATCAAAGATTGCTGCACAAATATATATTAATAATAATTATTATATATCAACTACAAATATGGTAACAATGTACTTACCATGTCCGTAATATAAAGCATACGCATGATTCTAGACACACACATATATTCACTGCGCATGTTCAGGTACAAGTAAAATAAAATTCATCTTTGGCAATGGCTAGATGCATAGCTGAAAGTGCTCGGAAAAATAAATCATTTCGACAACTTTTATATAATGTATATTCTGAAAAAAATTATAAGACCACATGAAAAATTATGTGAAAAACATAACAATAATACCTTCTTTGTCATTTTTAATTATATATATATATATATACACACACACACACACAAACACGCACTCACTCAATAATACTTCTATCTAAACTTATTTATAAATGGAACTTTGTGTGTGTGTATCCGTTACCTATAGACTCCGAAACGGCTGAACTGATTTTCTTCAAAATTTACACAGTTGTACTATAAGTGTCTGCGAGTGTTCTTAGCTAGGTTTTGTGTCGAAGTACCCCCGATAAATATCGAAAATCGATAATCTAACAAATCGGGTTATAGAAGGAGTGGTCCGAATTTAATAAAATTTGATACACTCATAGACAAAGACATAAGAAAAGATATTCAAAGTTTCAAGGTTGCAGTTCTTACAATAGTGCAGAAAATCGATAATATATATATAAAAGGCAACATGTTTGTGTGTGTGTGTGTCTGTTTATCTGCCTATATTTTTTTAGCCCTTTTATTTTAGTTTTTGATTCGGGTTTGGCTCTAAGTAGGTATAATTGTAGTTCTTAGTCTCAGCCATGATACCATTTACTCAAAGGACTTATTTAGCCTTCAAAATTCAGTTGACGACGAAAAACTTATTTGATATCGATATCAGAAAATCAAAATCTGACTTATATCCATTCATTTTTCTTTCAGTCTACGGTTTCGCTTTAACTGGAAACAACTATTGCTTTTCAGTCTTTCGTGCCAACGTCCAAAAAGTCTGAGCTCCAGGACCATGGATTAGTTTTAAAGCTTTCATTACACCCGAGCAACGCCGGGCAATACTGCTAGTTTATTAATAACTGAAAATAATTTTATGATTTTTAATGCATCTTTATGTTGTTGAATTTAACTTTCACAATTTGCTAACAAAAATTGGGGGAACTGAACCCAGTAAAAAAAAACAAAAAACAACCTTAGCTTTTGTTTCATTCGAAGTAGTTCCTTCAGATTATTCTTTTCATTCAGTAAAGCCAACCCTTTAAAAAGGGGACGCTGCATTTGTTTTTTTTCTTTTTTAGTATTCAGAATACGGAAAGACATGTGTATTAAAAAAAAGTTCACCCGAGGAAGACAGGAAAATTAATAAAATGAAAGGAAAAAAAAAAGAAAAAGAATAAAAAAAATGAAGAAATGTTGATACGAATTCGATTGATCCTTACAATTATGATGAAACCAGATTTCAAAATTGAAAACAGTTGCTATATACTTAGATTAATTTGGTATACGGCAACAGACATGGGTACCCAACGAGGATCGCACTCAATTTTTAGTAATACTTGATATGCAAAACTTGCAAACTCACTATTAAACTACGACTAGCAGCCCTTATATTATTTACTATGCGTAGTTAAGTTTTTGCACGCGATCGAATACAGAGCTCTCCGTGAGGATCGAACATATTATTCAGTTGCAAGAATTCGAGATTAATTGACCTGCTAACCAAGACACCACGGTGAGGCGTGATTGAAAACAGTTGAACAGGAATGTCTTGATAATATTGCGCAAGTGGCGTCACTGACTTCGGAGATGGCTGCACAATGATTGCAGAAAGAAAAACCAGGAAAGGTGTTTGTTTCACTCAGTTGAGAAATGGAAATTATCTTAATGCAACGTTTCCTTGATGAGAGTTCAGTCGAAAGGGCTTGTTCGCTGCTATGGCTTTTGTGCGCTGCTGTCCTCCCAGTGTGGGTCTTCCTTCCGCGGGGATTTGTCAAGGACATTGTAAATCAAAAAGAAAACTAACACAGGTGAAGAGATACAGCGAAAGATTATCAATATGGATGCAACTGTAGATTAATCGCGCCCGGAGAGAGGTGGGTATATCGATTAGATATCCTCTGGCCACAAAAGATCTTCATAGCAAAACGGAATTCTGATTAATATGCAGAAAAAAAAACAAACAAACAAACAACAAATGACACGCATCAGCAAGGGCAACAATTCGAATTATTCCAATCCAGTATCGCTCTGCGTTCTATTTAATGTCTTTTTTTTTTTTTTTTTTTAAATGGAAATATTTATTAAGATTTTTCAAGTTTGCGGTAAGGTCATAATGAAAAAGAGATCAGGTCATCGTATTTTTCATTTTCTATGTGCTGTATCTCTTCAGTACGTGGATGATTGTGGCTCTCCACAACTTCCTATTCTTTTGTAGTTCTTCGTAATGGTTTTCTTTTTAATATTCCATTCCACTCGCTGTTTTGTCATCCATTCATATAAGCCGCTTAGTTAGTGAGACCGATGCTTTCCTCTACCCCTTTTGCTCGGCTTTAGTATGACCATAAACTACATTCGGTAGCAAGGCCTCTAATCGGGGGGTTTTGAGGAGTGTGGAACCACTTTTTAACTGCTGCCTTTCCCATGTCCATTCTGATCCGGGGAGGTAGCACCTGTTAGGGCCCCATCTATGGGTAAACAGTGAACCATCCAAAATCAGCAGTGCGTTTTTATAATAAAATGACCGACGTTAGAATTTTATATCAAAATGACAATCAAATCAACACTAAAAATTAAAAAAATTATTGATAATTTAACTATAAACATATATCTTTATAATAATCATATCGCCCTAAGCAAGGCTTTTTACTGCCACTGTTTTGCAGGGAGTTACATAGGAGGAAAGTTATGAGAAAGAGTGACAGGTCATAGGGGGTGTCAGGAAGTGGGTAAGAGAAGGATGAGAATACTGATGAGAGTGGTGTGGACGGGAAAAGGAGCATGTGAGAAGATTCAGGTTAGTGAGATAGGAGATGACTATTGACTTTACATTTAAATTTTTGGAGATTGTAGCTCTCAGGGAGCAAGATAATGGATGGGAATCCCAGAGACGAAAGTGCGAGAAAAGAAACTGATAGAGTAGAATTTGCGTTTACATTTTACTGGTTTCACAGTAAAAGGAGGGGACCTAGTTGTTAATCTTGTGGCTCGAGTAAATTCTTGCATAGGGGTCACCAGTGAGCTAAGATGATCGGAGCAGAAGCCGGGAAAGTATTTGTATTTACAAACATAACGTGTACCACTGTTGTATGCCTATGTCAATGTATGTAAATGTTTCAGACCTGCTGGGAAATTCTCTTTTGTACTATATTTTAAAAATCATCATTTCCTTCTGGCTACCTTTTTCTTTCATTCATATCACACACCTCATTCACCATAACCATTTTAACAGTAATCATTTATCTTGGATGGTTCTTGAGTATTTTACTGGGTGAACATTAATAGAAGAAAAAAAAACTACTAAATAGCAGAGTCTCTACGAGAGGTGCCTTGGCGTGGATTAACAGTTAAGTTAGTCTGCTTGATCAATACTGCTCAGTTGGAAGTTCGGTCTTCGTACAGAACAACAGCGTCTATTATATATATTTTAAAAAAAAAACCGCTTTATCATATTGGTTCGTCTTACGACTTTCCTTTCTCTTCCTCCAATTTTTAACTTCTTTATTATATCTTATTTGTTCGGTCTTTCTCTTTTATAATTTTCCTTTTTATTCTTATTTTCTAACTATATCTTACAAGATATTTACAATAACGTGATTTTCATGATGGACTATTTACAAAATGAAATCTCCATCTCTAATCATTTATAACGCATTTTGGATGTGTCATAAATAATTCGAGATACAAACCAATTTACTCTAGTATTTCAAGATACTTTGTGTCATCTTGGTAAATATATCTTAAAATGTGGTGTCAGTGTTATTTGCATTTTTGCGAAATTTAGAAGACAGTTTATCCATCGCACCCTGTATATATGGTGATCTTCTAAGCGTAGCTTAAATGTGGCACAAAGCCGAAAATACGGGACACCCGGCAAGGATAAAATATATATAAAGTAGAAATAAGTATCCATTAAATAGTGTGTGTGTGTGTGTGTGTGTGTGTGTGTGTGTGTGTGTGTGTGTAATTAAATATATATAATGCATTTTGGCAGCAATTCCTCTTTTATACAAGTTTCGTTAAAATCGTCTGAAAAAGTTCTGTGGTTAACTTTTTTTATATTATAAGCATTAAATGTCAAATATGATAATTTTACCTTAACTTTAGAACTTTCATTTCCTAAAAAGTGCATCTTTAATATTTTTAAAATTCTGACAACAAATTTGTTTGCATTATGGCATGATATCTACACACTTTTTTGGTGGACTTTGATTGTGGCCTGAGTTACATAAGTTTACTGAGTTGGGTCAAATCCAAGAGACAATTGACAAAGTTGTACTATTTTATAAGAAGGAACAAGTCAGCAGAGTGATTCCTGGAAAAAATGACAGTCTTAAAGAATTTTACAAGACTTCAGTAACTATCTTGTATTCTGTAATCTCAAAGAGGCATAATCAAAAAATCCAAACAGAATTAGTTTTACAAAATTTGCTGAGCTCAGACCAAAAGAATGTATCCTAACAGGTGGTACTGGAAGATACTGGGTCTGTGTTTACACAAGACATCAAAATATAAATCTGATGATTGTGGGAGAATTATCTTGGTAAACTGGCTCAAGATTAACAATGTCGTTTAACAGATTACCACAATGCATAGCTGCTATTATATGCAATGAAACAACATCTAACTGCACTTAGGTGACTGCTCAATTTGAAGCAATTTGATAGAGGATTTTGTTTTATATATAGAAGAAATTCTAAAAAAATTAAGAGACGATTTTATCTACAAACAGTGGCTCTCAGATGAAAACAAAACCTACTGCAAACTGTATCACAATCTACAGAAGAATCTATTGAAACAATTTCTGCAGAACTTCAAACCTTGAAAAAGCATGTTTTCATTGCTAAAGAGCAATCAAAATTTTGTTCTAATAAAAAAGGTTCTTTGATGGAGAGTGAAATCATAGTTATTGCAGATTGGGCTGATAATTCATTTATTTTTCAGAGTGTTGCTCAAGGCATAATTTCAAGCTACATTACATCCCTTTGTCTATTATTAAAGAAATGACAAACAGCTGGAACATATTAATCTCATAATTATATTGTCTCAAGCATGACATAGTAGCTGTTCATTTGTACTCAAACTTATAGAATTACCTAAAAAAAAAATCTTAACTTTAAAATAGAGAATATGATTTTCTCTGATGGTGCCACTTCACATTATAAGATTCTTATCAATTAGTGCAGCTATAAGGCTGACTTTGGTATTGATGTAGCGCGACACTTTTTTCTAAATCTCATGGAAATTAAGCATGAAATAGGTTAGGTGGCACCAGTAAGAGATTAGCAGCAAAAGCAATTAGGCAGCGATCTGATAATGAACAAATAATGACAAGATAGTTGTTTGATTCTGCAAGAAAAAAAAATCAGGTATAAATAGTTTGTGTTCCTCAAGAAATGAATAAACAAATGAAGTAGAAATTTTAGAAAATAGATTTTAAAATGCCTCCACAATTGTAGGAACTACATAGCTTTATTCCTGTGTCTCAGGAAGGGGTAGAAGTAAATAATAGTGTCGATTTAGGGTGAAAAAAAAGTTTAAATTATTAAACGGGACAATATAGATTTAAAACAAAGGATTTGTTACAGTAATCAGTGATATGAATTGGTGGTTAGGTTGTGTCCTTAAAATATATCATGATAATGAAGAAGCAAATTGATATTTTTACAACCAAAGGGCCGTCTTTTCCCATCTTCCTATTATCTATTACATCCAAATATATTTAAAATACTTCTGATAGTCTCAGTTTAGTTGATCAAATAACTGACATAGGAATAACTTATTAACTTTTGAAAATTGAAATAGGTAAGCTTCATTTATTTTAGGAAAGAATTTCTTGAAATAATCTTGAAGATATTATCAAGGTCCATCATCACAAATGAATTGAGTGAAAAAGTAAGTAGTTTGCATATCCAAATGTTTATTTTCTATTTAAAAACATGAATTCCAACAAAAAAAATAAATTTGCTTGTTAATCTCTTTGCATATATTAAGAATATTTTTAAGATCAAAATTTAATTTTTGAAATATAAAAACAAAGAAAAAACGGAAAATTTAATTTTGTGTATTGCGTATACCAAGTCAAACGTCAAGAAAAATCTGTTAGCCATGAACACTTGCATATTTTCTTATTTTATGATATTTTAACATGACTTTTTTAAAAAGTAATTATTTTCCTTGTCACTTCATATAAAAATTCATTTGTTGTATAATAAAAACGTAAACAAAACAAAGATTATTTATTTTCCAACGAATTGTTCAACATTTAAACAAATTCTCTTGATCTTATGATCAGACTTATGTGAATATTAATCAGTATTCAAAGAGCTTGAGTTTTTTTTTCTTTTTTAAATCATGCTACCCCAAGCAAAGCATTCCACTGCCACTATTGCGCAGGGGTTACAAAGGGGAAAGTGATGAGAAAGAGTGGTTAAATATAAGAAATGTCAGAGGGAGGGTGATAGACGGGTAAGGATACCGAGGGTGAGGGTTGGGTAGATGGGAGGAGGGTTTGAGAGAATGGATGCGAGTTAGTGTGTTAGGAGGTGTCTATTGACCTTACATTTAAACGCCTGGAGATTGTAGCTGTCGGGGAAGCATGTATGTGGAAGGGAATTCCACAGTCGGGAAGTGCGAGAAAAGAAGCTGTTGGAGTAGAAATTGCGGTTACATTTTATCGGTTTCACTGTAAAAAGGTGGGACCTAGTTGCTAATCTAGTATCTCGTGCAAATTCATATCTAGGGGGCACCAGTGATTTAAGTTCATCGGAGCAGAAGCCGTAAAAGTATATATAGAAGAGGCACAAGGAAGCCACGTCACGCCGGTGAGAGAGTGACTGCAGGCGGTCTGCCAAGTCGGTATCGATCAGATTACAGATTATCCGTTGTATTTTGTCAAGAACCCCGAGGAGAATAGCAGGGGCACCCGACCAAATATGGCAGCAGTATTCAATATACGGGCGAATGGTAGATTTAAACATTTTTATATCTCTCAATGTGGTGAGGTTATAGTGGCAAATAGTAAAATCCGCCATTTTGAATTTAGCCCAACTCAGTAAAACCCTTATAACCCAGGCAGCACTCAGAAAGTCCATCACAACATTTTATATATATCTTGTTATAAGGCAGACAAATTTGCTGTCAAATTTATAATAAAAAGATACGTTTTTTGAAAAGTCAAAAATCAAATTATCTTACTTGATCTTTGGACAACAAACAAGCAAAAATAAATAAATCTATCCAAGTACTTTAAAACAGTGTATAATTTAGCTTCACAGGTGAAAAATGAAACATATTAATGTTTAAAGTTTATGACTATTTTCCTCAAATACACCTTTTCGGCAAAGGTCAAAAGATCATCTCTCGGAAATCCTTTGACAGATTTAAAATAGGTACCATTCAATTTATATCATGAATTTCTATAAGTGTACCAAATTTGAAAAACATCCGTGGCGGTGATGGTCAGACTCCTGTTGATTCGGAATTATTTATATTCAGTTACAAGTAAAGTACAATTCATCCTAAAAGTATAGCCGAAAGCGCTTGTAAATGTAAAAGCCTTTGGACAGTTTTTATATAATTTATGCTCTGAAAAGGAAAATTTATTAGAACACATGAAAACTATATAAAAACTTAACCACAACACCTTGTCCGCCGTTTTAACAAAACTCACTCACTCACTCTCTCTCTCTCTCTCTCTCTCACACACACACACACACACGAAATAGTTTAAATCCGACATATTTTCAATTTATTTGTTTAAACATTATTTGTAGTGGTTACTTATATTTGAGTAGATGTTATGTTGTTTTTTTTATTATTAAACGGCATATTTATTTACATCCACCGGCCTGAATATTCGAAAACTTTTGTTAGAAAAATATGTGACTTTCAGCTGGTTTATAGCCTGTGTCCCCTAGGGGAAACTGTCATTTTATCTGATGTGCCATAGACTGCCCGGTTACATAGGACCTCATGATAAAACAAAACCCGAATAGTGCTTTTGAACACACCTTTATCTTATTCTCGAAATAAGGTCAATAGATACCTCCTAACACACTAACTCGCACCCATTCTCTCAAACACTCTTCCCATCTACGCAACCCTCATCCTCGGTATCCTTACCCGTCTATCACCTTCCTTCTGACATTTCCTATATCTAAATACTCTTTCTCATCACTTTTCCCTATGTAACCCCCCCCAACCGCTCCTTCTCATCACTTTTCCCTATAACCCCCCCCAACCGCCTTCTCATCAACTTTTCCCTATGTAACCCCCCCCAACCGCTCCTTCTCATCACTTTTCCCTATGTAACCCCCCCCCAACCGCTCCTTCTCATCACTTTTCCCCTATGTAACCCCCCCCAACCGCTCCTTCTCATCACTTTCCCCTATGTAACCCCCCCCCAACCGCCTTCTCCATCACTTTCCCCATAACCCCCCCCCCAACCGCCTTCTCATCTTTCCCCTATGTAACCCCCCCCCAACCGCTCCTTCTCATCACTTTCCCCTATGTAACCCCCCCCCCAACCGCTCCTTCTCATCACTTTTCCCTATGTAACCCCCCCCCCAACCGCTCCTTCTCATCACTTTTCCCTATGTAACCCCCCCCAACCGCTCCTTCTCATCACTTTTCCCTATGTAACCCCCCCCAACCGCTCCTTCTCATCACTTTTCCCTATGTAACCCCCCCCCAACCGCTCCTTCTCATCACTTTTCCCTATGTAACCCCCTGCGCAACAGTGGCAGTGAAATGCCTTGCATGGAGTGAAATGATTTTTTTTAAAAAAAGACGTATCTCTGTTTCGTACCCTAACGTTAACAAGGCTATTTCTTAGGATATGGATTAAATCCGACATGTTTTTTAGTTTATTTGTTTAAGCGTTATTTCTAGTGGATAAGAAAAATAAAATCTTAACAAGATCTACAGTTTTATTAATATAGCGTCGCTATAGAGGTTCATTAAATCGGCGGAGAAGACATCCTTGTTTCATGCATTTTCTAATTTTGTATAGCTTCTTAATGTCTTTCCCATCCAGATGCATTCTGGATTCTTCTTACATCTTTTTTCAAATATGTATAGTTTTCTTATCAATTCGAATGCGCCGTATTTTGTCAATTGTTTTTGCATAATCTATAAAAAGTAAACGCTCAGCTTTCTGCATTTGTACTGCTCTCTCCCTGGCTGGATGTAAGTAACTTAATTTTTGTGGATGTTCGTTGTGGTGCAGTGGATATCGACTCGGAACGAGATGTCGGAGAGCCGAGTTCGAATTCCAGTTGCATTCACTTTCGCACAAATAACCTTTTGGGAATGTAGTAATCCATCTCTTCCCTCCAGCTGTGGGTTAAATAAGAGGACAGATTGGGTTCTGTAGCCTTGGCTGGCAACCAGTCTGCCGCAGAAAGTAATGGTAACCTACTGCGGGAAAGTATTCTGTCCAGTCAGTAAAGTCTTTTTCGAGACATGACCACCCAGGCGTGTATCACGTATGGCACTTAACTGACTGACTGATCTTTCAGATATCATTCTGATTATGAATATAGCCTTGAGAGAATATTGGGCCTTAAGCTCACACCCGAATAGAATTCGTACATACGATCCATTCCTAAAGATGCAGGTAAAACGATCAGCTCCCTGTGCTTACCTCAGTAACCTAACTCCTTATGCTACCCTCTACCTTTATAAAAACAAGATCAGGCCGAAGTGCCAAAAATATTAAAATATGAAGTCTGGTCAGCACTGGAGAAGATGAACAGGAACGAAGCAGCAGGGCCTGACAAATTCGTATCAGAAATGCTCTCATCAATAGACGCAATAATGTATCATGATAAAGGCATAAGTCCACCTGTTTTTACTTTAACTACAGATTAAATACTAAGGTAGATGTCAGTCTCAATATACATGGTTGGCCGTCTAGGAGGACAAATGTGATTTTAAAAACGGTAGACAAGGTAGTGGCAAACTACTATCTTTTGCCAAGAACAATAGTGGCAATACAATGTTTAAAAGGTACTGAAAAAAGGAAGCTGTGGAGAGCCATTACATTCTGCATTACGAAAGGACATGGCCATTAAAGAGAAGGAAGCGAAATTAAATTTAAAAAATATCCTAATGTTAAAGTTGAAAAATCAAAGTTTTCTCACGCTACAGATATACCCTTCTGTGTGACACGTCTCTTCGGGACATGGGTGATCCTAGTTCGCTAAACCTTGTCTTCAACAAGATTTATAGATCCGTAAGTATTAAAATCGTAGGGGTACTACGTATGCTGCAGTCATAGAGTAGTGGTAAGTCTCGACCAAGATAGTCTGACGGAGCCCATCCCTCTTGAAACTGGTTTTGCGGTCCGATTTTTTCTTTTCACAGGTTAGTTGCAAAACAGCATAACTGTAGCAGAGTGTGCACTTCGACGTTCTGCAACGGTTAGCAAGCTTGTTTCACTAAATCATTTACGACCGAATTTTGAGTTCGATCGTCACTAGGTGTTTCACCTTTTCGGTCTTGTGCTCCATCTAAGCTCCACTTAGAAAATTATGGCGCACCTCGGCATGGTGTAATGGCTAACAAGCTTATCCCTCTAGAACAATTACGACTGAGTAGTGAGTTCGATCCTCACTGGGTGGCCCATACTTTTGGACTTTAATATATCTAAGAAACGCTTAGAAAAATTACCGGACCTGTAGCTGGCTTGGAGAAAAGATCGATTCATACTTTTGCTAATGGTATTTGTGAAAAATTTGAAATAATGATCACGACCGGAATTCGAACTCGGTTCTCCCGATTCCTATTGCTAATTTGCTAACCGTTATACTATCCGCATATTTTTTTTTTGTAATGTTCATAGAAAAATTCTTTAAACATGTTTTTATGTGGCTAGTTGTGCATGGAGGCAAGATTTAAGAATCAAGAAAATGTAAGAGGCAATTATTTTAAATATAGGGTTAAGTCTTTGTTTTATAGTTGTTTAGTGGGGGTATGAATGACCCTTTGCTCGAAATTTATAAAAGCCGGAAAACAATTCAGAAATGAATAATTCAGCAATTTTACTTTAGAATAGGTAAATTCCTAGTTTACTCCCGCGGCAACGACCACAGATATATCTCATGAATAAACTGGAATTGTAAAAAGCACTTATGTTCAGACGTAGAAAATTGAGAATCGTGTCAAAAGCAAATTCAACTTTGCAATACTATGCATGTCTTTCAAAGTTACGTTTGCAAAATATCTTGCCTTGGAAATGAGTAAAAATATAAAATATTTTTTCACTATATCCACGTAATTTGTCCATATAAAACATTAAAAAAAAAACAAATCTCTAAAATTGCAAATAATTCCGAAACATGTGTCACTTAAGTCTGAACACTGGAAATTTCATTAACTATATTTTTAACTCTATATATTAAACATGGTTTTGTTTAAAGAAAGAATTGTTTTCTTTTTCTGGGGTAAAGTGTATTCAATGAAAATCACATATGCAACACACTTGATTAAATGCATAAAGTGTGAATATGCTAAAATTGACGGCATTGTGGACTTATATCGAGTTTACGTGAATCTTGCAAAACCTATTAACCGTTATATCACAAAAGATGGAAATCATATTGAAGTTGTTGTTTATTAATATTCCAATTCAATAAAACGTGGCTGACGGCCATATCACGTTGACTATACCGGTTCTCGCTCGATCACCGAAGTTAAGCAACATTGAGCCTGGTTAGTACTTAGATGGGTGGCCGCTTGAGGATACCAGATGCTGTAAGCGTTTAGTGACGGATGTGCGTTGTGGTGCGGTGGATATCGGCTCGGAAAGAGAAATCGGTGAGCCGAGTTCGAATTCCAGCTGAATAACCTGCATTCACTTAAGCACTGGTACCTTTGCTAAAGGTATTAATCCGTCCATTCTCTCCAGTTATGGGTTAAATAACAAGGGTAAGACTTGGGGACCCTGCTCCCAATCAATCTTGGTAAAAGAAAAAGTATTACTAGACACAAAACTTATATAAAAACAACAATAAATTGTTGAAAGAAAAAGGTATTACCAGCAATAAATAAATAAAATTTAGTTGGCAATAAATGACCCGCCGAGATTGATATGCCATAAAATATGTATTTTTGCCTGTTTCCAGACTTTAGAGATACCGTGGATATGTTTTTTTATTTCCTATACATAATTGTGAATGATAAAGTTTAGTTTATAAATTAGGCACAATAAACTCGTAGTCAGTTATGATTCTTGATATGCCTTCTCAGTCAAAACTCATACGTATTTTCTACACGTTATGGATAGAATACCGTCTTCAAAAAGATGAAGAAATAGAGAAAACTGCGCTGAAATGTATAGAATAATTTCCGAACTTACCATCCACACTATCTTTGCCTGATAGTTGGGAACTCCGATTGACACGAAATCGTGTAGATGAAAATCTACAGTTTAAAAGGGGAATCCATCTAAGAGAAAGAAAACTGGTTTCAAACCTCAGTTACTATACAGCCATGCTCAGTTATAGGAAAATTTTAATGGTTAAATCCTGGGAATCAAATCCATACTATCTATTTGAACGCAGACCCTAATCGGTATAGGGTCGCTGCCAAGATGTTGCAACCAAACAAACTATTGATTGTCTAGGACTTTCTGTGCTGCTCGAGTAAAATAAACTTTGATAATATGTTGTAATAAAAATAGGTACCTCCATTACGTCACAAAAATCCATCATAAAAAAAAGTTTAAAAAGGTTAAAAACTTAATAAAGGAAATTTTTCTATCCAAAACGTTTATAATATTATGAAGAGGAAAGATCAAAGTAAATTTTAATTATTTTATAAAATTTTTTAATCCCTTTTAACATTTTCGAAATTTTGTCAGAAAATTTTGTTTTTGATTTGGAGTTAACGTGGTTAAAAATATTACGTCTATTTTATAATTGATTACGTAATTTTTTTTTTCTTGACTCACTTTTTCGTTTCCGAACACATTAATTAGGAAATTCTCCCAAAAATCAAATATTTGTCGTATTTTAATGAAACTTTCAGTACTCATTAACAAATGAATAAAATTATTTTTGAAATTATTACCTTCTTAAAATTTTGATGAAAACAATTTTTTTTTAAGTCTGTTACCCCCACTTCAAGTAAATTCATGAAATTTTAATGAATTTTAATTTTCTGGAATTTTTTGTTTTATTAGTTAAACGCAGAACTCATCGGGAAATAAAAATCATGTATTTTTTTTATTTAAAATTATGATACACGATACCAAAATCTGCTCCGAAGAGAAATATAAAAAATGCAATAAAACTTTGATATAATTTAATTTGATAAGCTTTTAATTGCTGGAATAAATAATAAAAATTAAGGACATTATAGTCTGAAAAAAAAAATTATGTGACGGGTAGTAATCGCAATGTTAAGAACAGCCGTTTCCTTATAAGTCAACACTCGACATTTATTGACCGAAGAGTTAGCGTTACTGTCGGGTGAAATTTATAAATTCTTTTCCTTTAAAGCAGTAGTTTCAGGAAAATAAGATTAGGGTTAACCTTCGTTTAAATTTGTGTGAAACGTCAATATTTCAATTACGTCATTATTTCTTTTTTAGAGAAAACTAGCAGTATAGCCCGGCGTTGCTCGGGTGTAATGAAAGCTTTAAAACTAATCCATGGTCCTGGAGCTCACACTCTTTGGACGTTGACACGAAAGACTAAGAAGCAATAGTTGTTTCCAGTTAAAGCGAAACCGTAAACTGAAAGAGAAATGAATGGATGTAAGTTAAATTTTGATTTCCTAGTATCGATATCAAATAAGTTTTTTCGTCGTAAACTGAATTTTGAAGGCTAAATAAGTCCTCTGAGTAAATGGTATCATGGCTGAGACTAAGAACTACAATTATACCTACTTAGAGCCAAACCCAAAGCAAAAGGTAAAACAAAAGGGCTGAAAAAATACAGACATACAGGTAGATAAAAAGCCACACACAAACATCTCGCCTTATCGATTTTCTGCACTATTGTAAGAACTGCAACCTTGAAATTTTGCACTATTGTAAGAACTGCAACCTTGAAATTTATGAATATCGTTTCTTATGTCCTTGTCTATGAGTGTATGAAATTTTATTAAAATCGGACCACTCCTTCTATAACCCGATTTTTTTCGATTATCGATATTTATCGGGAGTACTTCGACACAAAACCTAGCTAAGAACACTCGCAGACGCTTATAGTACAACTGTGTAAATTTTCAATAAAATCGGTTCAGCCGTTTCGGAGTCTATAGGTAACGGGCACACACAAAGTTCCATTTATAAATAAGTTTAGATAGATAGATAGATAGATAGATAATGACGTAATTGAAATATTGCGCTATCTATGTTAGTTTTTGATGCTGTTTAAAGTCTTGAAGTAATGGATGTTATTTGGTAATGTTCTTTGTTTGTGATAATATAGCACTATTCTACAAGATCCGACGAAAGACAGTCCTCTTCAAAGCCAACAGGTTCGGTTCATTTACCTGAATCCATTTTTAAATCACCGATTTGATACGGTGCATGCTTTGGATTCTAGATCTGACAAGGCTATTTACGAATATTGTTCGATTATTGATGTTCAGGTTTTGCTTTTGTAGCATCTTGCAGTGGTGGAAAAAACTATCCCTAGCGCAGCCTACAAGTATTTTCATGGCTACTACTCTGATGATCTTCTTTCCTTGGTGATCCGACCACATTTACAGGTGCTAGTAGCACGTTTACGCATGCTACTAGGTTGGCATCTTTTACCGTCGAAATAGTTTAATTTTACCGCCTTTTCTACACTAATGTTTTCTTTTCTCGCACTTCCAATTTGTGGAACTCTCTTCCATTTGCTTGCTTTCCTGATAGCTATAATCTTTAAAAGGTTAAATGTAACGTCAATTGCCATCTATCGCCATTATTCAAATCTTTCTCTTATCCTTTCTTCGACATCACCTGTACCTTGTTTATTTTTCCTCACACTGTACCTCCTGCGCATCAGTGGCGGTTCTGTCTTACTTGGGGTAAAATGATTTAAAAAACAAAAAACAAAAAAACAAAAACAAAAAAAAAACAAAAAACAAAAAGCAAACAAAGAAAAC
This sequence comes from Ascarosepion bandense, assembly GCA_037127315.1. Lineage (NCBI taxonomy): Eukaryota > Metazoa > Mollusca > Cephalopoda > Sepiida > Sepiidae > Ascarosepion > Ascarosepion bandense. Next base: position 2,093,515 of record JBBBDQ010000835.1, read on the forward strand.
AAAAAGCCTATCCAGTGTTCAAATTTTTTATCTCCTATACTAAATTTGTGATAACAGTTTCATACATCGGCGGATATATTTGAAATGTTTAATATCTTCTTCTATGTGCCCTGTCCCTTCAGGACGTAGGCGATCATGGCTCTCCACGTCTCCCTATCCCTTGTGGCTCTTAGTATGTTTGCTCCTGTTGCTCCTGGCAACCCCCGTTCCGTCATCCACCTGATCAGTCCCTGCAAATATGTTATCCGCTGCCTTCCTCTGTCTCTCCTTCCTTCTATCTGACCAGTCAGTATCAGGTTCTCCAGGCTCTCCTTCCTCATTGCATGTCCCAGGAACTTCAGTTGTCTCTTCCTGATGCTCAGCATCAATTTCCTTTTTGTTGCCATTCTTTCCAACACCTCGTCGTTGCTTGCATGCTCAGTCCACGATATCCGTAGCATCCTTCTGTAGAACCACATTTCGGCCGCTTCCAGTTTTGTCCTCATTTTCGATGATATTGTCTAGCATTCACAACCGTATTGAAGAACTGACATCACGTAGCAGTCTAGAACTCTTTTCTTCGTTTCTATTGAGATTTTCCTGTGTGTTAGTATTTTGCTCAGCTTCTGGAACGCGTCCTTTGCCATGCCAATTCGCCTTCGGATCTCCGTGTCGCACTTTCCATCTCCTGTTAGAACACTTCCTAGGTACTTAAATTCTTGTACTTGTTTGATTCTGTTATTCTCCACCTGTATTTGGCATTTTGGGTTGTATCTTTTGCTGATGACCATGCACTCTATTACTTTTGCTGATGACCATGCACTCTATTACTTCCAATTTCTGAATTTGTATGATAGATTAAGAATCTGGGCTAGCAATGGTTTCGTTCACATTCCTGATCATGATTTATGTTTGGGAAAGATTAAGAACAATCTTTCTTAAAATAGATCTTAAACTCATATACAATTTTTTTTTATGATATTAACACGAAAACTTCTACTTTTTCATTTAAAGTAACCACTTTACAAATCTGTCGGAATTGTCAACATTGCTATACTTTCGCTATGGCAGAATTATTAAGTAAAAACTAATGAATTGTTTGTTTATTGGATTGACCGCGGAAGGCGAAGATCGGTATAATCAATCGATACATAAGGGAATTCATTGGATTTTGATATCGAGGTGACTGACGACTGAGAAATTTGGCTAGATTCCAGTAGAAAGAATTTAAATTAATTACCATCCGAAAAAAAAAAAAAAATTAATAGAATCGTTAAATTCAGTGAGAACTCCTGATTATAGTAATATAACTTACACATCGGCTTGGTTATAGCTGAAATAACCAAGACTGTAAACTGTATCCCAAAACGTTTATAAATCAGTTAGAATTTAAAGAATAACCATTATTTGAAGCCGAGAGAAATTGACGGCGCGATTTCTATCCTTACAAAGAGAATATGTCACGAACCGAGTAGAAATTAAAGTTGGTGCCTTCCATGGAAACAGGGTAAAAGTATCGAAGCCTCTTCAGCATTTCTTTTTGAGAAAAGTGATTTAAAAAAACAAAAAAAAAACCCTTCCCACCAAAAAATAACAGAGCATCTGGAATGTTTCTTTTCTTCAAGACAGGCTGCTTTACCAACTTGAAGGATCGATGCAGTATAATGGTCATATCCCTCTCCGTCGGTTCTACTATAAGAGTTGGGCTTTCCCCATTTAGTAGGTTGGCGCAACAATCTTTGCATTTCTTAATTTGGCCTATTGCCAAACTATGCTACACGAAGCTGAGTCATAATCCAGATTTCACTCAAATGCAATCGGCAGAAGCAATGGCTTGCGTGACAAGCTGGCAAACCATTACTCATGAATTCGTTCTTCTTTGGAGGTTTATTAAGTCTGGACTTGTGTCAAATTTCGCACAAATCTAACGAAAACCCAATGCCACGTCTCAAAGGGGTGGGAGTAGCGATAGTAAACTTTTCGCAAGTTGTTTTTGAATTCGGTTCTTACTGAAGATTTTTCTCAAAAGACTAAACTGTATCCCAAAACTTTTATAAGTCAGCTAGAATGTACAGAATAACCATTATTTGAAGCCGAGAGAAATTGACGGCGTGATTTCGATCCTTAAAAAAAATGTCACGAACCGAGTAGAATTTAAAGTTGGTGCCTTCCATGGAAGCAGAGTATAAAAGTATGGAAGCCTCTTCAGCATTTCTCCTTTTTGAGAAAACTGCATATCGAGAAATATGTACAGACTATGAAGAAGGTCTCCTAGGACTAGTCACTCAGTTAAGTGCCATACGTGATACACGCTTGGGGGATTATGTCGCGAAATATGTATTTTTTGCAAGATTTTTAAAACCGAGAATTAACTTTTGTTTACAAATGTTTCGATCACTCAAAAATAGCCGAAAACTTGAAAAAGAATTATAATTTTAGATTCCAATCAATACAATTTCTGTTTAAAATACACTAGAGAATTTTGCTTGCTGGAAATAGTAAATTTAATATTTTAGCTTTCAATTAAAACTAAAATAAGTTTTAAGAAAGGATTTTTTTTTTATTCTGGGAACAAAATAATTATACGACGGAGAAAATTATTTGAAAAATAAACGTACGGTACCATCTTAGCACTGAACTGGGCGGGTAGAGGAAATTAAAAAAAAATAATTCCATGGTCCCACGTTTGCTTGAACCATGTGGTTACCGGCGTCTGGATTAGTCATGCCGGTGACTGCTTTTCAATTCAAAAAATAAGCGTGCTGATTCAAATATAAGTTCCGTCGATAAGAATCATATATATATATATATATATATATATATATATATATATATATATTAAAACATCTCATCGTGAGGGAAATTATTAAAAACAAAGTGCTTTGTACAATATGAGAGAAAAATTGAAGGAAATAATCGTGCAGTAACATATTTGGTACACAAAATTGCGTTAGGGCGAATGTTACTATCTACATTAGGTACCTTCACTCATTTTCGATAACTTAAGAATAAAAATATTTACTTATACATTATTTTTGGACAGTTAGAAAATTTACTGTTAAATTAATCTGATTTTCACAAGTATTTTTAAATAATAAGTATTACTTATTTATAGCATAAAATTTAGAATAAAAGTATTTCTTAATCAGAGTTGAACTTTTTGACCTGTCCACCGTATTTGAAATGTGTTGACAGCTTACCAGATGCTAGATAATATAAGTGTATAGCGATCACAGGTGACATAATTGTACAATTTTTTTTTCCGGTAAAAGGAAAGAAACCTTGAAACACATGGCCTTTTAATGTACACATAGGAATTGCAATACAAAATAAAAAAATAAAATTCACAAAAAAAAGAAAGAAAATTGAAAAATATTTTAATACGAAGGCTAGATAATTTGTATCATATTTCTTCAATTTCCGATTAGTAAATATAGTCTTCAATTTATATCCTAACAACGTAACTTTTACAAGTCCTAGAAATATTTTTAAAACATTTTTGAAACTTTATAAATATTATAATAAAAAAAATGAAAACAGTTCTTTTAAAATTTCATGAATAATAGAAAAAAGAAATTCTTCAGACTATAATGTCTGAAATTTATATTATTTATTAAAGCAATTAAAAGCTTTTCTAATTAAATAATGAGAGTTTTATTGTATTTTTTATTTTACTATTCAGAGCAAATTTTCGATAAAAGGATTAAAGGTTTTAAAAACAATACATGATTTACTTTTCTTGAAGAGCCCTGCCATTTACTAATAAAACCAATTTTGCCTACATAACTTAATTGCTTGAAATTTTTGTGGAAGAGGTGGGGGGTAACATCTGTAAAAATATTTTAATATTTTGTAAAAACAATTTCAAAAATAATTGTGAATAAGTGCTGAAAGTTTCATTAAAATCCGACATTTATTTGGTTTTTGCTAGAATTTCTAAATCAATGTATTTGTCACCGGAGAAAAGTGAGTTACGAAATACTACGTTTAACCATTGTAAACTCTTGTAACGATTTGGCTCCCCTAACGAAAATAAAAAGATTTTCACCAACATTTTGAACGTGTTAGAAAGGAAAAAAATATTTTTAAAAATAATTAAAAATTCTTTGATCTTTCCTCTTAATAATAACAAAAATATTGATATAAAACGTTTGTTTTTATTAAGTTTGGGTTTTTTCTTTATACTATTCTGTTTTTTTCAGTGATTTTGTGGAGATACCTTACTTTTTAGACGTGTGAAGTTTTAAAATACTATATTTTTTGCAACATGCTGACACATTGAAATCCTCGCAGTATTTAATATTGTTGAAGATATCGTTAACATCTTTGTCAAGATTTACAAACACTACTTCTTTCAATTTCGTAAACCAATCGATGAAATTTGAATAAGCTAATTTGATTGAAAAAAGACTTTGATAAAAACACTACTTCGTGGTTTAATAATTTAAGGTCATTTTATAGGACTTCATTGTAAACAATGTTTTAAGAAAAATTATTTTTCTTTTAAACAGTGAAGAATTAATTCTTAGGATTTCTTACTTTGAACATACAACTAGACATGCGTAAATATTTCTTTTCGGAGATGAATTCCAATTTATTTAGACGTTTGGCCTTGGGATTTGTTTATAATTCTCGCTAACACAGAGTGAAGTAGAAACTGTATTCGTGTATATAAAAAATTTAAGACATGCAAAAAGATAATAAGTATTTCTTTTAATCGTTAGATAGTTTTTAAAATAGTAGTATTTTGCACGTTAAATAATAAAAGTTAATTTTTCCTCAAAAATGTATGAAAATTTATTGTACTAAGCTACATATTCTAGTAGAACAAACTGTATTTTATGGCCTCTTAACTTTTTGTACAAAATTTGTTTTCAATCGGTCAATGTATGGCTGTGTGACGGATGGACTAACGAAATCACAATATATATATATATATATATAGAGAGAGAGAGAGAGGTGGGTAGGTGCATTGAGTTCAATGTAAAAATTAATATTTTAAATCTCAGCTTAGTCCGATAAAAGCCTTAAAGTCTGAGGCCGAACTGCCTGATCGAAGGGCCAGTAACGAATTGGGTAAGATTCGAAATGTTAGAATTTGCCATTTGTTCACGGAGAAATGCGCTCTTGTTTTGAAGAAAAATTCACTTAGAAATTAAGTGGATAATTTCTTTGTGATATCGAACCTCTTGTATAAAAGACTTAGAAAGAAAAATGATAGAATTGTTAGATATGGGAACAAAGGAAAGCAAGAAGAAAGGACTATTAACTGTAAAAAGTCAAAAAATGCAGAGAGACAGCCCAATATGGGAAATGCCCACTGGCGCCATCAGAATAAAACAGCTACAGAAATTTAACTAAATAGTGTAATAAAAAACGGTGACAAGTGTGATATAGAAATATGAAGGTACAGAAGTATAGCGAAAACGCCTTTCAGAAACGAAGCAAAGTATTAAGTAAGTAAAATATCAACTGCAAGAAAACAGTCTTGTTCTGCTATGTAATATTTAATTTTCTGTATGATAATGAATGCTGGACAATCTCCTTACAGATGAAAAAGACATTTGAAGCGATAGAGCTGTGATTCCACCAACGAACACTGATTCAAGTATTGTCATCTACTACTGATAAAGCATACTGCTTGGATCGTCAATTCTCTTCCAACTCAACTCTAGTCTCTTCGGAAGTATCTTTGCTTGATTTCTCCATCATAACAGAATCACTACTTGGTTTCTGTTATCTCCAAAGTAGCTTCAGTCATATTACCACCGCCGTGGTTTCTATAAATATTTTAATGGCCATTGTTCTGATGAGCTTTCCTCTTTGATACTTCCACCTCATGAATTTAAGCGGATTACTAGATTGGCACCTATGTCTCACCGTTTTACTGTTGAAACTGAGTGATGTAACTGTAAGTTCTATTATAATAGTTTCTTTTCTCATACTTCTCGCTTGTGGAATTCCTCCACTTTTTTGCTTCCCTGCTACCCAAAATCTTGAAAGATTTAAACACAAATTGAACACAATTGATTTTTTTATCTTCCTGAAACCTGTTCTTTTATTATCCCCACGAACGTCTCATTCTTTTCCAATGCCAATGACCCTGTGTGTTTCAGTGGCAATATCACCTCGCTTGGGGTAAAATAATAATAATAAAAAAAAACTGAGTAAGGAGCAAATTTTAAGGAGAATAGGAATCGCTAGAAAACTGATATTTACAATCAGAAAAGTCTGAAGCACAGATTGAGGAATGTAAATTTAAAGAATTTAACCCTCACATGACAAACTAAATGCAAGAAAAGAAAAGGGGGATCAAAGTAAAATCACTTATATTTGGGTGAATGAATAGTAACACAACAGCAAAGAGATATGGTAAAGTGTCAGAGGTTCTTTAGAGCCATCCTGAAATGACATAGCCACATAAAAGAAAATTTGGTTTATTTTGGCACAAGGTCATATTTTTGGAGAATTTTTTTTGGTTAAAATCGAACTGAATACTACAGATTTTGAATTGAAAACTCTTTGTAAAAACTTCATTGTTTTTTCCCCACTAAGTTTTAAGGCAGATACTTCGTTCTGACACTTCAATATTCAACCGGTGAACAAACTTCAGTCGACCATTATATTTATTTTCAAGTCCCCAGTTTATTCGAAAGGATTATCTTTGCTTTATGTTTGGCTCCGAGACAGCAAGAACAATTATCTGAAAGCAGAATTCGTTTCCATTTGGGAACCTAAAAGATCTGCGTTTTAGCCACGAAACAAATTACCAACAATTCCAGGTATGGCGTGTGTTGTTTTTTTTTTTCCTTCTTTACTTTCTTGCAACTTGAAAAAAAAAATGTTTCGCTTCTTTACTACAATTTAGCAGTTGTTCTTTTCCCCTTATGAGTAGACAGTGTGAGCGTATGTTAAAAGAAATCGACAAACTGTGTTCGAAATACTGCTGGAGTTGTTCATGTTCACTTCGCTAATAATTTTAATGCAATTGTTCATCCAATACAAGGCCCGAGAACCATTCAAGGAGAATTAGTGAATTCGGTTATTGTAAGAGAAGGAAGCAAAAAGTACATACTATGAGAACTTGTAGGATAGATAACGGTGGACCTTAGACTAGAAAAAGTCCAGATTATGGTAATTAAGGAAACATTTTTCCGGGAGTCAGTCAGTTAAGTGCCATACGTGAAACACGCTTGGGCGATCATGTCTCGAAAGAGACATGAGTGACTGGGCAGAAGATTATCCCGCAGTGAGTTGCCATTGCTTTCTGCGGTAGACTGATTGCCAGCCAAGGCAATAGAACCCAATCTGTTCTATTATTTGACTCACAGCTAGAGGGAGATGTATTATATTATTACATAGTAATTAGTGGGGGATCAGTTTATTACTGCATAACAATAGAAAACCGATCCCCCACTTTCGAAAGAGACATGACTGACTGGGTAGAAGATTATCTCGCAGTAGATTGCTTTCTGCGGTAGACTGGTTGCCAGCAAAGGTTATAGAACCCAATCTGTCCTGTTAGTTAACCCATAACTGGAAGGGAGAGACGGATTAATACCTTTCCCAAGGGTATTTGCGCGTAAGTGAATGCAATGAATTCAACTGGAATTCGAACTCGGCTCCGTGATTTCTCGTTCCGACCCGATATCCACTGCACCACAATGTACATCCGCGGTACTTGGGAATGAGTGGAACTTTTTCTTACCAATAAAGTACGAAAGTAATGAGGATGTCGGGCCTGCGCACTTGGTCAAGCTGTAGAAACCTAAAATGGAATATCTTTACAGTGCACTAAAAAAATGCAGCTCATCTGAACATTTGCCATGGAAATAGTGACAAAGTCGAGAAAGTTTAGCAACGTTTCGTCTTTGTGGGTAAAGAATTGCAGGGTGGAAAGTTATTCATCACCCACAAGGCCGCGTAAATTCTTGAATTCTGTCAAGTTTGGGAAGTAATGATTTTGGCAGCTCCGGTCCAGATAAGGCATCAAGTTCCTCTTTCCCATCACTATGCAAATGGACTGACATTACGTTTCATCACTGCAATGCCACCGTAGTTCACAAAAAAAAAAGAAAAAGAAAAGTGGGCAAGTCAGCACTAAGAAAAAAAGAACCATCTTATACTTGTTGAGGTACTCCCGGCAGCTACAAAAAAGCTATCACACTCAATGTCTATCTTGTCATTGATTCAATCATGAAATAACATTTATTTATCAGGAAATGTAGAAATATAGTCTGGAACTTCCCGTTATTATCCCTGTCATCCCAGGCAAGACAGAAAAGCCGTTATGAAGCAAGGGGTTATAGGGTGTAAAAGAATTAGGAACAGAAAGAGAAAAGAGTGCTCGGGAAAGTAGATAGCGAATAACATTGCATTTAAATTTTTGCAGATTAAAGTTGGCTGGAAAGCATGGAGCTGGAAGAGAGTTCCACAAGCGAGGAGTACGGAGAAATAAACTTAGCATAGAACTTATGGCTACATCTAGCCCTGGCGTATTGAGGTAATGGTGGAGAAAAGATCGTGACTTTGCATCCTCTACAACAACCGTTGGTCAATAAACTGAGATGGATCGAATATGACTTCCTTAAAATTCAAATACAAAGACTTCCCGTGATTATTGACGTGATATAATTGAAACACACAAATATTCCCAAAATACAAGAATAAATACTTTTGAAATTAGGAAAAATGTAAATATAATTGCTTTTTTACACAAATGCAAAAAATGAAGAATTTGGACATATAAAAAGAATGAATATAAATGTGGCTGGCTTTATTGACACATTTTTGGCAACCAGGTCTGGTCTTTTGTCGCCGCTTTATGATCTCAAATAGAAGAAATGAATTGGTTTAGTCTTGACATTTTATAATGCAGTTTTTGTCAGTGCACAGTGCTTGTTAGTATTATTGGACCAAATAAAAATGTATTCAAATTGTATTCATTAAACTCCATGGCACACTTTCTATTTTTTTTATAAGATGTTCACTAATTGAGGAACAATAAGTGTTACGGATAAGTTCATTTCTTGACAGGTATGGTTCCTGATTTTTTGTGAAAGATGCTGATTGATTCTAGTATCAAGTCGCTAAGTGGTTATCCCTATGTAACTGACACCTCATCCACAATCATATTTATAAACTACAGAATTTATTTAATGAGGAGGGAGAAAGTCCTTACGACTTGAAGATTTAGTACCAAACGCAACACGGATATCATCAGAAAAATAACACTTCTGCACATCTAAAGAAATTTGCTTAGTTAGGTTTTCACCCTTCTCTCCAATCCATGGAAGTCTTAAATACACCAGCGAGTGTGTTTCCTGGGCATTGCTGTGATCAATCCCAAGCAGTTCATTCCCCTTTCCCACCATTGATTAATTCGTTTCTCACACCTATTATATTTTACAGTATGTTCTTCCAATTAAATCATTGATGAGCGGCAGCGAAACCGGGTTTTTTTTTGTTGTTGTTGTTTTAAATTTTATCCTCATTATGCCCTGGAATTTTAAAATTACTTTTAATGCAATATTCAAGTTCTGCACCACAAAATATCTGATATATATATATATGTGCGTTGGGGTGCGGTGGATGTCGGCTTGGAGGGGGAAATCGGTGAGCCGAGTTCCAATTTCAGTCGAGCACGCTGCATTCACTTGCGCACTAGTACCCTTGGGAAAGGTATTAATCCGTTCGTTCCCTCCAATTATGGGTTAAATAATTGAGGTCTGCTGTTCGTGCGATTTGTGGCAGTCATCTGCACCAATTGTTTGTTATCAGCAGTTCCAAGAAGTGTGGATGGTACTACACAATGCCTTCACCACTATAAACAAATCTCTGTGTGGTTGTCTTGCTGGAAAAAGGTTGGACCCTCATACGTTGAACGCGACGGGAGAATCCATTATATATATATATATATATATATATATAACATAGTGATGATCCACGTATACTGTCTTAATAATATGTATAGAAAAAACTACTAAAAAGTTGTAAGTTTAAAAATGTATTTTTTGACAGTATTTATTTATTTCTATTATTAAATTTAATATTTCAGACCGTCCTCGGCCTTTCATCGGAAACAAATGATTTTAAAATTTAAATTAGAAGTGTTTTCGCGAGGAGCGTTCGTCCGAGAGTGTTTACATCATGTGACGCAGATTTTTTAAATATTTGTAAACGTAAACCTATCTTAAATAATACTTATATATGTTGTTGAAAAGGACATTCGATCAGACTGAATGTCCCGAACACCTTGACAACGGTGTTGACAATGAAAGCAACATAAAAAATTAAAAAAAAACAAAAAACAAAAAAAAAAAACAAAACCTAATCAACGGCTATAATTTTCAGCCCTCAATAATCTTCTGGTCAGATTCTCTAATAAAGGACAAATTAATTTAGAGTTCGATTGGAGATCCGAAAGGAAGAAAATGCGTTCAAAGGCTGAATGTATGGTCTCTCTAAGCACTCAGTAAAGATCGATCTTCTTGTGAGCAAAGACCTTGTTATTTTATTTTTTAAAAAAAAAAGATCGTTTAGAACATTTAATAAAAATAAAAGCATAATTCATATTATTTACTAATATCGTCATCTTTGTTGTTACAATTACAACGTTTCAGTAGTTGTGACGATCGGGCTTCTTCAGGTGTCTGTCGATCATAGTAGTCATCAAGGAATTTCGAACTGAACCACTTATTCAATCTATTAAAGATTTTCATGTCTAGGGATATCTCGCCTTAGATAATTAATTACGAGTGGGCTTGTGTTGTAAAAAATGATAGCAAAATATTTATATCGATATGCCGTCTAAAATGACCGCAATACTTAATGTACCGAATATTGGGTATGTTATATTAAGACGGATGTGCGTTGTGGTACAGTGGATATCGGCTCGGAACGAGAAACCGGGGAACCGAGTTCGAATTCCAGCTGAATCCATTGTATTCACTTACGCGCAAATACCCTTGGGAAAAGTATAAATCCGTCTCTTCCTTCCAGTTATGGGTTAAATAGCAGGACAGATTGGGTTCTATAGCCTTGGTCGGCAACCAGTCTACTGCAGAAAGCAATGGCAACCTACTGCGGGATAATCTTCTGCCCAGTCAGTCATGTCTCTTTCGAGACATGATCGCCCAAGCGTGTATAACGTATGGCACTTAAACTGACTGATATTAAGACATAAAAACATCCAAACCCCTGAGCGTGATAGAAGAGATATAAGTGTGCATATATATATATATATATATAACATACATACAAAAATAAAAAACAATACAAATGGCCTTTATTATAATTGAGATTATATATATTCTTCACTATACGACGACATAATTATTGCTCAAAATAAAATGAGAACATGGGGCAAGAGGTTTAATATCTGGTAATAAAGAGAATGAAATGAGCCGACGCTGCCTCGTTATTGTCTCTGTCCCATGAGTGTGACAGGAGAAATAAATAAATAAATAAATATATATATATATATATATATATATATATATATATAAAATATCATTTTTAAGCATGTGCATTAACTATTTTTTTTCTTATTTCTGATATTAGTAGTTGTTCGAGATTTTTCCGCCTATATTTATTGAACTTAGTTCACGGTATTCTAGTAGGTATTTAACAGACAAGATGTTAGAACTCAAGCCACATTTCCTCTTTTCGTATTGAACCACTTTCAGTCTTCTTCACAATCTCTTGTCGTATTTCAAGTTTCTCGGCTGCGCTTTGTTAAGGTCAAGCCAATCCTCCTCTTTTCTGTTCTCTTTTGAACATTTCTTCCTTACGCACAGACTTGTGGGTTGTATTTGCAAGGTCACTTGATCTTGTGACATGACCTTACCACTTAATCTTCCGTTTCTTGGCCGTCGTCAGGAAGTGTTCAATTGACTTAATGATCTGCTTTATTCTGCTGCCGGCAGTTTTTGCTTCGCAAAACGTTCTTCATACGACATACACAAGATCTTAGTGTAGTTTCTTTATATTGTGGTCAGGAAGTGCCTTGTCATGACTCATGATTATTATTATTATTATTATTATTATTGTCCTTGTCATTGAACCTTGGGGTAAGTTTTAGGATGGATAGGGGCGTAAAGTATTAGGATGATTCAGCAGATGCATTTTGGTAGCCAGAATCAGAGTTTAAAAAAAAATTCATAGAATTTCTTATATAAACAAATAGCCCAATTCAAAAATTTAGAGACTTGAACAAATGTTTTAAGATCGAAATCCTAAAAAAAAAAAATAATAAAAAATAAAAAAGTTTTGGAAATGTGCCCATAAAATAAAACAGCTAAAAGAACAGATTTTCTTTTCGCTATTACTGGATACAGCTTCAAAATCGTTTATTGTTTTAACAAGATATGTTTAAAATTTTAGCAACAACAGAAATGTTGCACAGTATTTAGTTGCTAGATTGTTTATTTACAATATTATAAAAATATGTGAATACTGGAACTAATTGGAAATTGGCCAATTTCTTGCCAACTATTCCAAAGTACACAATTTCTCGGCCACTTAGGTTAAGGGGCTTAGTGTCTATTCTTCATTTAAGATTTGTTTTTCGTTGGGAGAGGGGCTAGTAATAGATAATTTGAACTTTTTTTTTTTAGACATGCTGCATGCAAAAATTTAGAAAAAAAATATCGATTTAAATTAAAATCTTAAGATTACGTTAACAAATAAATAAATAAATAAAAACTTGAAACTCCAACAACTATAGCTTAACCACCGATTTTTCTACTAATTCAGTCAGTTAAGTGCCATACGTGATACACGTTTGGGCGATCATGTCTCGAAAGAGACGTGACTGACTGGGCAGAAGATTATCCCGCAGTAGGTTGCCATTGCTTTCTGCGATAGACTGGTTGCCGACAAAGGCTATAGAACCCTATCTGTCCTGCTATTTAACCTATAACTGGAAGGAAGAGATGGATTAATACCTTTCCCAAGGGTATTTGCGCGTAAGTGAATACAATGGATTCAGCTGGAATTCGAACTCGGCTCCCCGATTTCTCGTTCCACAACAGGCATCCTTAATCCAAGATCTCGTTTATAAAAGGAAAAAGAAAATGAAAAATTAAAGTATTCTGAAAATTGTTTTTATTTAAAATTTCTCGTTCTTTAATTCAAAGAAGTCATTTTTTTAAAATGGTAAATAATTATTGCATTGCAATTAGACTACGTATTTTTATAAAGTCTTTTTTTAATAAAAATGTTTGTTTTAATTTATTTTTTTACAAAATCGTAAATATAAATATTGCACTGTATAGGGTTGGCATTTTTATAATATTGTAATTAATAATAATTTTTATAATATTGTAATTAATCTTGTAAATAAACAATCTAACAGCTGGATAGTGTGTAATTTTTTTTTTCTTTTTTTAATTACAATTGAGAACATAAACATTTAAAGTAAACGTTGCTTCAGTAGTCAAAGGAATATACAGTGATAGTGGTACCTTTTTTGACAAAGAAATTAAAAGTTGAATATTCGCATTAGAAACGGCGACAAATCTTTGCGGGGCAATAAAATCGACGTTTTTGCATCATTTCACTCAAACGCAAACTGTAAAGAAATGTTGACGAACATTTTGCTGAATTTAACGAACGAATTCATAATTATTTTTCTCTCTAATTATTGTCTACTACAAATTAACAACAAACGCTGCAGCTACAAAGAAATGGAGATAAACAAAATTTATATTTTGGTAACTGGAATAATTCTGAGAATCGATCTAAAAATCAATACCAGAACCTGAACAGTAACCATCTTTGTTCAAGATTTCTAATGTCAGAGGAAATTTAAAGTAATTGTTGGTGAAAACATTTTTCAGTGATAGATTTCACGACATTTTTTTTGAGAAATTATATTCGTTGTTTTTATTTGTATTTTTTTTTTAAATAGTTGTGATAAATTTTTTGAATATTTTTCGAATGTAAACGAAATATTTGGTACTAGCAGTATAGCCCGGCGTTGCTCGGGTGTAATGAAAGTTTTAAAACTAATCCATGTCCCTGAAGCTTAGACTCAGCCTAAAGAATATTTGTGTGAATTTGGTGAGAATCGGATAAAAATTGTGGATTTGTATAAAGGACATAGAGACTGATAAACAGACACATACACAAACATCTTGCCTTATATATATATATATATATATATATTATCGATTTTCTGCACTATAGTAAGAACTGCAACCTTGAAACTTCTGAATATCGTTTCTTGTGTCTTTGTCTATCACTCCTTATATAACCCGATTTTTTCGATTATCGATATTTATCGGGGGTACCTCGACACAAAACCTAGTTAAGAACACTAACAGACGCTTATAGTACAACTGTGTAACTTTTCAAGAAAATCGGTTCAGCCGTTTCGGAGTCTATAGGTAACGGACATACACACAGACAAAGTTCTATTTATAAATAATATTTGGTATAAGCCAAATTCTCTATCTCGATATGCCTTATCCATTAGATTTTGTTGTTACTTTTTGCAGTTCTTGCTCTTTTCTGACTACTTTGACTTTTTGGTGATTGTTATTCCAGTGTCTTGTTCTACCCACTAAATTAACATTCATACCAATAAAAGAACTGATATATTTAGTGTGATAATGTCCGAGCTAAAAGGAAAGGAAACTACAAGACCTCAAACAGAAGGTAGCGGTGGAGAGTGACAAAAAAGGACTACAAATAAAGTTCAAGAAAACTGAATGCATGGTCATCAGCAAAAAGTCTAATCTAAAATGCCAAATACAGATGGGGGACACCAGAATCAAGCAAGTACAAAAATTTAAATACCTAGGAAGTGTTCTAACAAGAGATGGAAAGTGCAACACAGAGATCCGAAGGCGAATTGGCATGGCAAAGGACGCGTTCCAGAAGCTGAGTAAAGTACTAACACACAGGAAAATTTCACTAGAAACAAAGAAAAGAGTGCTGGATTGCTATCTGATGTCAGTTCTTCAATACGACAGTGAATGCTGGACAATATCATCGAAAATGATGACAAAACTGGAAGCAGCGGAAATGTGGTTCTACAGAAGGATGCTGCGGATATCGTGGACTGAGCATGCAAGCAACGATGAGGTGTTGGAAAGAGTGGCAACAAAAAGGAAATTAATACTGAGCAAGACAACTGAAGTTCCTGGTACTCACCATGAGGAAGGAGAGCTTGGAGAACCTGATACTGACTGGCCAGATAGAAGGAAAGAGAGACAGAGGAAGGCAGCGGATAACATATTTGCAGGGCCTGATCAGGTGGATGACGGAACGGGGGTTGCCAGGAGTAACAGGAGCAAACATACTAAGAGCCACAAGGGATAGAGAGACGTGGAGAACCATGATCGCCTACGTCCTGAAGGGACAGGGCACATAAAAGAAGAAGATATTTATTTAACATTGGGATACAATGTTTGTGACACAAGGCCGAAAAGGGAGGGGGAACCAAACTTGGGTTGGTCTTCAAGTACTCTATCTTATACCTAGCTAATCCGATTAACGACCCAAACATACGTTACAATTTTTAGCAATCACCACAAGAACTTGTCCATCACACTCATACTGCCATGCACCAAAATGCCTCAAATCATTCCGGGGACCTAAAACACCCCAAATGTACATGAAAAAACAATGTAAAGTTGACAAATTTTAGGAGCTATTCATATAAAGTTAAGACGACCATCAATCAGCAAACAAGCTGATTTAGAATTTATTCAAATTTTCTAAGCCTATACACACGTCAGCAACATATTTAAAATTTCGAACTACAAGGAAGCTTCAAGCAAAAATGAACACTGAAGTGAATAGAAAGTTTCAATCCTGAAATGAGCGGACATGAAATGTGGAAAATTCATTCACACTTTCATTTCAAAGATATGTAAATTATCTATCAGTTAGAAACCAAACTACGGTATATACGTGTTAAATTTTTGACAAGTTTTGTTACGCAAAAAAATAGGGGATTGAACTATACACCGTTAATTTTTTTTCTTTTTTTTTTTTGAAGAGATTAAAATCATGTATTTTCGGTGATCGGTTACATAGGTAATTTCTTTTTTTGGCGTTAAAAATAATGCAGATAAGCTCAGGCGTCGCGCTAGACTTGAAGTCGTTTTTGTACGAGAGTACAGTATAAACCGGATATAAGAGATTTTCTCTGGTCCCAAATTAGAGCCTGTGGTAATGTATATAAAATAGACCAAACCCTAATATAAGAGAAACTCGGATATAAGAGAACTTTTATCCAGTCCCGACAACTCTCGTATATCATGGTATCATGGTTACACTGTATATACATTATTTAAAACTATAATAAACATAACTTGTCTGTAATCTTTTAATAAAACCTTTCTAATGAACATTTGCTGTCTAAACATATGTTTGAAATATATATGTAGAAGAGCGTTTATCGATACGTCTTTGCACTACGGTTATGACTTCTGGTAACCGTATGTCCCCATGTAAAAAGAAATTGATGCCCTTCTGCTAAAAATAATAGGATGTGGTTTCCGGTTTTCTCTTTACCAATCTTCTCACTTTTTTTTTCAATTGGAGTAGATAGATAGATCTATCTATCTATCGCCCGGCTCACACTCCACCCACATCTATTGAACAGGTTAAGAGGTTGTTCCCTGTTTAGGATGTGGTTTCCGGTTTTCTCTTTTCCAATCTTTTCACTATTACGTAGCCCCCTTGCACATCAGTGGTGTTACCGCCTTGCTCTGGGTGATACGATTAAAAAAAAGGCATTGTTTTAGTTTTTGAAGAAAGTCACCCGAAAACCGAAAAAAGCTTTATTTCTCAATTTGCTAATGATAGTACTTATATACACTTTTTAACAGTTTATAGCTATAGCATCACACACACAAACAAAAGCAAGTTCTAGAAGACTCCAGAAAGACATAGTACTACTATAATATAGTAACCATATTTACATACGATTTTAAAAGTTTCGCGCCGAAAATGACTGTTTTTTTAAATAAATATAATTAAGCCAATCTTCATTATTTTTAAATAATAATTTTTTTATTTATTAAAATACATCTTAAAGTGCCGAATCCAGGTGCGTCGTCAGTGTTGTTGCTCCCATGTCATTAAAAGTTTCGGGTCTCAAACAACAGACTTTTTCGATAGGCGACCCAACCAAATATGAGCAGTATTCGGCTCGCACCCAGAAAATAAAAAAAACTGCTACTAGCTTTAGGATGTGCATTATATAAGTTCCCCCAGAAAAGATAATTAATCAAGACTTCACTTGGGCTATTCGATGTTATAGATCGGGTATGCTTGGTTATACTGGTTTTCCTAAATACGGCCAAGACGGGGTGTCTTTTTGAAGAGAAAATATATATATATATATTTATATATAGATAAAAAAACAAAAAAAAAAAAAAAAAAAAAAAAACGCTTTATCATATTTATTAGTCTTACGACTTCCCTTTCTCTTCCTCCAATTTTTAACTTCTTTATTATATCTTATTTGTTCGGTCTTTCTCTTTTATAATTTTCCTTTTTATTCTTATTTTCTAACTTTATCTTACAAGATATTTACAGTAACGTGATTATCATAACAGACTATTTACAAAATGAAATCTCCATCTCGAATCATCTATAACGCATTTTAGATGGTTCATAATTCGAGCTACAGACCAATACTTTAATAAAAATTGTTTAAAAGAAAACATTTTACAGAAATATTTAAAAATAAGTTAATAGAAAAATATTTACATGTAAAATACTAGTTACAATTTATAATTAAATACAAGATTCCTTAACAGAATAAATTCGTTTAAAAACTAAGAGAAATAACATACCTAAAAATTTGCTTAAAATAAATTACTCAAGATAATTTACATATATATTCTCATTTAGATATAATATAACTTTTAAATTAGTTAAAATAAGTTACTCATTAAAAAAAAAAAAAATGCCAGTAATGCTAAAGAAAGATTACGCGTATGAATATTTTGTAATAAAATAATTCTACTCGAAAGACCAGTAAGACACAAAAAAAGAAAAAAAACAAAGAACAACAAAAAGGAATATGTGAATGAAAACAACTAAAAGAAAAAAAAATGTTTCTCCGCAGTTTTTAACATACATATACACAAAGCTATACAAACTTAAGTTTTAGAGGTGGTATTTACGACGTATGTTCACTGGAAACGCTCGTATGTTTAAGCCAATCATTAGCCCTATTTATCCACAACCACCTGGTGGCCTTCTCGACGGATTCCAAGATCATTTGAATCGCGCGCCCCCTTTTTTTTGTCCAGTTATCCCTAGGCTAGTAAGGGCTCGTATCATTGACTTTCCTGCGAAGCCCCTCCAGCCAATCTCGACTGGGAAACAATGAGTACGCCATCCTTTAGTTCTACACTCGTCTAAGAGCCCTTGATATTTACTGTACTTTCTCTCAAATGCCTCTTGCATATACTCCTCCCATGGGACCGTTAACTCCAGCAAAATAATCTGTTTCGTGGCGTCCGAACAAACGATTATGTCTGGACGAAGTTTGGAGGATGATATATGTGTAGGGAACTTTAATTGTTTTCCAAGATCGACTCGCATCTGCCAATCTGACGCGGGCGATAAAAGGGAATGAGATCCTGCAACTTCCTGACTCGGCTTTGCACCTGCTTTAACGAAGCTGATAGTTATTGTTCTGCAAAGCTTCAGCAATAATGAGTGCTGTAGCCTCTAAAACCTTGTCATGACGCCAGCGATAGCGTCCGCCTTTCAGAGCAGTTCTGCACCCGCTCAATAGGTGTTGAAGTGATCCCCACCCCGAGCACAAGGGGCGCTTCGGTGAATCTATTTTTCTCCATACGTGAAGTTTAGTCGCGCTTGGTAAAACGTCGTGCACCATCTGAACCAGGAATCTAGATCGGCTGAAGTCAGTCTTCCAAAGATCTGACCACGACACTTTTCGCCGAGCTACACCATCCCACCTGGTCCACGCACCCTGCTGGCTATACCCTGCCATTTTAGTCATCCGCTTTTCTTCCATCACCCCTCTTACTTCGTCTTGTATCAGGTGTTGGCGCTCCTTCCCGGTGACTTTTTCGAATCTGTATGAAGGAATTAGACCCAGGCCTGCTTTTCCTTGTGGGACTGAACCCAATATAGCTTTTATCCTCAGGTTCCCTTCTGCGACAGCTAATTTCTTAGTTGCACTCCATCTTCTGCCCGTCTTGACGTCAGTTCCCGCTCCTGCTAAGCTTCCCTTGTCCGTGAAACCATGAACTCCTCGACCAGATATCTGAAAGGCAATTGAATGGCATTGGATGATCCATATAAAGCTGCGCTGCTTAAGCTCCGAGGAAATCTTAACCATCTACGGATGAATCTGCTAGCTGTCCTCTCCAACGTCTCCACAGTCGAGATGGGAATGCTATATATCTGGAGTGGCCATAATGCTCGTGGGATCACACAATGATGGTATAATCAGGCTTTGGAGTGCCCTGGTCATCCTGATTTATCTATTTTTGCCAGCCACGAGTAAAAATCGGCGCGTGTATCTTCGATAGCTGGTGTGTCCTTCAGAGCATTACAAAAAGATTTCCCAAGACTTAACAGGCTTATCGGCCAACGTCGAAATGATTCTCCCTTCTATTGTGAAATAGTGTTTTACCACTAGGCCCTTTTTTATAACCACTGATCTACATTTGTTTGGCTTGAAATTCATTCTTGCCCACTCAGTCAGTCTCAAGCCGCGTAACAGCCATCTACAGCCTGTAACAGAATGTGTGGTGACAGTAAGATCGTCCATGTAAGCTCGAATAGGTGGTTGCCTAACTGGTGTTGGAAACTGGGCCACGGTATTCCATCTCGTCGGACTTCACAAGCCATATTCATCGCGAGAGTAAAAAGCGTGGCAGACAATGTACAGCCTGTAATAATTCCTCTCTCGAGTTTGTGCCACTCTGAAGAAACCAAACCGGGTGAAACTCTTAGACAGAATTGACTGTAGTAATCCAAGATAGGCTCGCGAATATTACATGGGACGAAATGTCTAACTAAAGCCTCTTCCACTAGTTTATGTGGTATGAACCCATATGTGTTGGCCAAATCCAACCACGCAACAGCCAGGTCCCCTATATTCCTCCTTGCATCCCTTATTAATTGAGACAATACTCCTATATGCTCAATGCAGCCAGGTATACCAGGAATTCCACCTTTTTGTACCGCTTTATCTATAAAACTATTTTTTAGCAGAAAAACAGTTAGCTGTCGGTAGATCACATTAAAGAATATTTTGCTTTCTGTACTCAGTAACGAGATACTTCGAAACTGCTCGATATTCATTGAGTTCTCTTCTTTTGGGATCCATACACCTTCTGCGTAACGCCGTTGTTCTGCAACCCTACTTCATTGCCAGATTGCTTTAATGAGCTTCCACAATTTTACGAGAAGACCTGAGCAACGCTTGTACACAGAGTAAGGCACACCACTCGGACCTGGCGACGAAGCTTATCTAGCTGCCATCACTATCTGTTTAATCTCACTTAAACTTGGCACCCTCGTGTCGAACTCAACTTCTGGTGGGGTTGGGTTTAATGAGGCGAACGTTAAATCCTAATTCCTCATCTCTTCTGGCGAAACCGAACGGGTCGGAGATAAAGGAAGCTCTCTTCCTGGCCCGTTCTTTCCTACGGCGACGATGTCCCTCTGCTTTTCGCATGTTTTTTAATTTCTGTCTTAAAATATCTCAGTTCCGAAAGGGCTGGTCCCTCCTCTTCGCAAGCTGCCTTAAATTGTTTCTTGAGAGATCTTAGTTCCTGTCTTACTTTACTTATCATTCCTTTTCTCCTATTCTGAGTGTAGAGTTTATTACTTGTTTTGTCAATATGGCAAAAACGCTCTGATCCGTAACTGACAATGAGTTTACTCAGATTGAAGACGTCGGTCAATGTTACCCGCAGACGTACCTTGAATTTTTTACACATGCGTCTTCATCAAAATCGCGCCAAGCTTTCTTGTTACTTGTTGGGGGCCATTTAATCAGCTTGGAGACTTATGTCCGGGCAAGATCTGAGTCCACAGTGAGTGATGCTGGCCGCTGTGGTATGTCACTGGATCCTGCTCCACCTCCGTCTTACGTGGTGTAACACCTACGCGTTGTGTGTTTTCATCCACCACTGTACATTTCATCTTGGTCTGATGTACTTTTAGGCTACGCAGATTTTTGCACGTTTTTCCGCAGCGGCACACTGAGTCAGAAGTCCTTTGGGCGTTTACTGTAGTCGTAACCATTGTATCCTTCCTGTCGGGGATCTCATGCTCCCCCCTCTCGGAATCCCCTGGGGGTATGTCTTCAGTGATCTACTTGTAGCAAGAAATGGGAATCTCTTTACAACAAAGAGACATGTCATTAGGGGTGCGAACCCTGCAAACTCCGCATAGCCGTCTTTCCAACTGTCTCTCTACCGTCGTCAGCCAGACAATTCCTGGCAGTTTCTGTTAATAACAGATTTGAAAATATTGAAATATTCCTTAAAGTGCCAAATCCAGATGCGTCGTCAGTGTTGTTGCTCCTATGTCTTTATTTCTCAATTTGCTAATGATAGTACTTATATACACTTTTTAACAGTTTATAACTATAGCATCACACAAACAAAAGCAAATTCTAGAAATCTCCAGAAAGACATAGTACTACTGTAGTATAGTAACTATATTTATATATGATTTAAAAGTTTCGCGCCGAAGGTGACTTTTTTAAATAAATTGAATTAAACCAATCTTCATTATTTTTTAACAAATGTTTATCGAATTATGAAACAAGAAAGCAATTATTTCGCAAAAAGTCATAACACTGTGTATATATTAGAAATATATAAGGAAAGCAGCAAAAAAAAACAACAACAAAAAAACAGTTGCTTTGAAAACTACAGATTGAGTAAAAAGGAGCAAAGTGAAGTTTTCTAAAACAGAAACTACAGAGTATTTTTGATTTCGTTTAAAATGTTAACGCCAAAAAAATCTGATTTGTCTTTTTACTGTTGATCAAGCTTTTCGGATTGCAAGAATATTTTTTGCGAATGAATATTGCATTAACAAATTTTGGGGGACTAGCAATGATTTTTTTTCTAGATAAAATTCCTATTTAACATGGGGCTAATTATTAATCACTAATTAATTTTATTTCCAACTTCATACAATATTTTTATTTTAAGTTTTACCCTTATGATGAACATTGTTTGGTGGCGTCCGAGTTCTGGCTATTTTGAATGGAATTTTCGGAACGCAAGTGATGACTCGTACAAGATCATAGAACATGCAATGAAAAAAAATCCTCAGAGGTATGAAATTCTTATTGGGTTCTATGCTAGGGTCTGGACTAATTCCAAGAACTGGTTGAAAGGCTACCATCATGGATGGGATGGCCAAAAATAAACAGTAAAGACTCGATTTGAACACGCAATCATTTCTGAAGTCGCATCGATTCAGTCTTTCAATCTGATGACTGCTGAATCATCTTACCTGTTTATTTTATCTTATTTAATAGCTTTCTTTTTCTTTATAAATTGTTTTCAGTTACCTGGTGAGCTCTGTATATTTTGATAGAGCGAACTCAGAAGCTCCGAAACAAGATAGCAAAGGAAAACAAGAAGAAAAAACTTACTATTAATTTTAAGAAAACAGGATGTATATTTATCGGCAAGAGAGACGGTCAAAGGTGTAATCTTCAAACTGGAAACGTCTGATTGGAAACACAGAAATTTCACAATCTGGATAGTGTCGTAGCAAAAACCGTTACACAAAAATCCAAAGGCGTACCGGAATAGGGAAAGATTTCTTCCAGAAACTAAGCTAAGTATTAAGAAATAGAAAAAATTTAATTAGAAATACAGTATGCTGAATTGCTATGTTATACCCATTTTTATATAGAGCTGCGAATTCTGGGCTGTTTCCGCAGAGAGGAAGAGATTCAAAGCGACAGAAATGTGACTTTATAGATGGACGTGGAGAATACTATGGAATAAACGTATGAGGAACGAGAAAGTTTAAAAGTAGAGGAGAACTAGAGGAGCACTTACCTTATAAGCTTGGATGAAAGGATGGCAGAACGGGGACAAAGATACATGGAAGAATCACTCGTTGCTTAGACCCTCAAAAGATAAGAAGTTTTGGAAAAACCATTATCACTAACGTCAGGAAAGGGCATGGCATATAAATGTTTTGAAATTAACGATTACCAAAATATTGAAAAAACTTCGCTCACCAAACTGACTATCGTTACTAGTGTGGGGCAACTCGACGTGGTGTAATGGTTAGCAAGCTTGTCTCGCTAAATCCTATTACAACTGAGTAGTGAGTTCGATCCTTACTGGGTACCCCATACTTTCGGCCTTGTGTCACATCTAAGCAGTGCTTAGAAAATTTACTATCGTTACTTTTGTGTGTGTATATATATATATATATATATTTGGATATTTTTATTACTATGAATTTTAGTAGATATATATATATGCATTTGAGAAAAATCTCCGTTCTCCGCCTGTTTTATGTCCGCTGGCCTAGATAGCTGGAAGTTTTATTAAAGAAAATCTATCGAGGAGCCGACTTCGAATTCCAGTTGAATTCCCTGCATTTACTTACACGCAAACACTCTTGGAAACGGTATTAATCCGTCTATTCCCTCCAGTTATGGGTTAAATAACAGGACAGATTGGGTTCTGTAGTCTTGACTCGCAACCAGTCTACCGAAGAAAGTAATGGCAACTTACTACGGGATAATCTTCTGCCCAGTCAGTCATCTCTCTTTCGAGAGATGATCGCCCAAACGTTTATCACGTATGGCACTTAACTAACTGACTGACATTTTGGCAGAGATCAAACTTAGCACATTTTATTGAATAAAATTTTTTTTTTATGTCGGTGGACATTAATTTCACTGCTAATAAAAACAACAAAAAGACAAAAATATGTCCATTTACACGCTTCTATCTAATTACTGAATTTCACATAGTGAGTTATAAACAGAAATTTAAGTAATTTTATGTGCCATGCTCCTTCTTGACCATTGCTTTCTACAGCATTCTGTCTTATGTAACACTTAGTAAGGTCTGTCTTTTTGCTATCACTTCTAATCCCCGTTCTAATAGTTATTTACATAAGCTCGGTAGGTCGGTTACTTGCTACCGTCCTCTGTCTTTTAGCTTCAACGCCTCCTATAAGTATCAGATTCTCTAAACCCTATTTCCTCATTTTGTGCTCTAAAATTTCAATTTCCTCTTTATGATTCTTTTACTATCCATTTTCTCTAAAACTTGCTTGTTACTTAGGTGTTATTTTCTGTTGCTTAAAGTCTTTTTCATCTGTCTGTGATGAGATGGTCCAGCATCGGAAGACCGATTCTTTGTTTCTAACAAAAACTTTCGGTTTCACAATTTCCTTAGCCTTTAGAAGACTTATTTTGCTATTCCAATTCCTCTTTTATCTGTCCTGTGAGTATTAAATTCTCTAGGCCCTCCTTCCTCATCACATGTTCCAGAAACCTCATCTGTATCTCCCTTATGTTAATTATGAGTTTTTCCTCGTTTTCATTCTTCCAACACCTCGGCATTAGTCACATGCTTAGTCCATGGTATCCTCAGCATCCTTCTGTAAAACCACATTTCTACTTCCTCAAACCTCTCCTTCATTCTTGAGGAGGCGTCCAACATTCGCTGCCATATTCTAATAGCTTTTAATAATAGATTAAGCTAATTTAGCCATTCGAAAACGTTCTGTAGCTACACAGGTTTGAAGTGACATCCGCGTTTTTTGTTTATAATTTTTTTTTAAATAAATAGAAACGGGCGTAAGACAAGGATGTGTTTTCTCCTTGGACTTATTCAGCCTTGGACTGTAAGTCCTACTAGGATTTATTTTCGGACACGCTCTTAATAACATAAACCGGCTGGGAAGCTGGCAACTCCATCCCGTGAAAACAAAATTGCTACAGAGACCATAACAGTAACACTTAGCTTGGCGAATCTGTGGCCTTGTGCTCTAGAGAAGATTTTTGAGGACTTTCAGACATATAGACTGGCACTAGGTCAGTTCTAATGAGCGTTTTATTGCAGCCTTGTAGTGGGTAGGCTAAGCCAAATCGAAATAATACGGCTTTTGTGTTCTGTAAGAAAGATATTGCATTAAAAATATCATGTTTTTATTAAGTATGTTTTCCTTTTTTTATTTTTATTTAGAAATTCTCAATTTTAATTTTGTAAAAACGATACACCCTCTACTTCCCGATCTAAATCACCCAGCAAAACAGTAAGAGTTTTTTTTTTTTGAGTTAAGATTTCTCTTAAAGAACAGTATTTAAAGATATGTTGTGGATTATTTAATTAAGTGAAAAAAAATTACATTTGATCTCTTGTTTGGAGAACAACTGAAGTCCTTTTTTCGCTTTCATTTTTCTAGTTTTATTTTTACGCTTGTCTTTTACTTTTTTCCATTAAATAATTTAACACACAAAAAGTATTTTAAATATTTTCGTATTTCTTTTCACTTAAGTATTATCAGAATAGACACAAACATTATTTTTGATAATAAAACTAACGATTTCTACAGGTTTTATTTTTAAATAGTGTTGAAAAGAGAAAAACATTTTCCACGGGAGTTTTTATTTTATTTTTAAATATGACAAGCAAAGGCTGAATACACTTTTCAAGGTGATTTTATACTTTAAACTGTAAGTAGGTGTACAATGTTTTCTAATCGCTAAGATTATATAAAAAAAAATTTCTGATGAAATTGTTACAGCCACTATCAATCACGTTTGATTCCAGTTGATTTTGTTTAACGACATATCAATATCTCTATGGGTTATTTAATTCCGAAATTTATATATTTTGAACACTATTTCATGCCTTCAACTACAGATATTTTATAATTTTAGACTTTCAGGATAAACGTATATTTGGTAGATAGTTACTTTATAGATGATAAAGTGTATTGCTGGTAATTAAAAATATATATTGCTGGCTTTTCACTATCAAAAAACATTTTTCTACCTTCCTAATGTTTTAATTTTTGCCTCAAGGTAGACTATTTGCCCATAGCTGGTACCTTGAATTGTTACCTTGTAATAAAGAAAAAGATCTATATATATATATATATATATATATATATATATATAAAAGAAACAGTAAAATCATGGAGAATCCTTGAATAAAGATTCTCATGTATTTTCTTCATCGCGTTGAAAATATTTCGTTTCATTTCACCCCCAGCAAGGTAATAAAGTCACTAAGATGCAAAGGTTTTAAGAGAGCGAAATGATCTGAGGAGAGAGGGTGATAAAAGAACGGTTTCGGTGACAGAAGATACCAATTGACGTATTTTTTTAATGTTGGAAGCTAACAGAAAATCAAAAGGTCGGAAGAGTGTCCAAGATGCAGAAAGTGTGAGCGAAGAAGCTGTTAGCTTAGAACTTACGGCTTTTTAAGAGTAAAATAAAATCTAGCAATCTAATATTACGCTTAAATTCATTAAGTCGATGCAGCAAATTGGAAATCTCAGATCAGTTACCATGAAGGTATTTCTAGAAAAAGGCCAGGAAGGCTACGTTATGGTGGTGGGGAAGTGTTTGAGTTTGAGCTTTCTTTAATGGCATATCAACCTCTGTCTGTTATTTAATGTAGTGTTTTAAGGTATTTTTTTTTAATGTTGGGTTATAGTGAAAAGGTTGATTTAGTCAGATTTTATTGAAAGTTTTTTAGTTTTTTATTATTTTTCTTTTTTTAGAAAACTGAAAATGTATTGCTAAGAATTTTTTTCTTAAAAATGTCTTAAGTCATAATTTTTCTTCAAATATGTATTGTTGGTAATATTTTTCCTTCAAAAAATATTTTTCTATAAAAGTCTATTTTATGTATATATTTCTATAAAGGTGTATTTTTATACTTTTATCACAAATTAAGGCTTAGCTTAATTTTATAATTAAACTAGTTCATGTATGTATCAAGAAACAGAAAAATGAAGAATTTTGAACAGCTATATAATATTAGTCCCCCATGGTGAAGAATACTGGACTGCCGTAAAATATATGTGGTTCTACAGAAGGATGCTAAAAATAACATGGACGGAGCATGTAAGCAATGATTAAGTTTTAAGAATAATTGAAACCAAAAGGACACTTATACTTGGAATCACAAAGAGTTGAAATTTTCAGGACATATAATGTGGAAGAAAGTTTTGAAGAATTTGAAACTCACAAGATGTATGAACATGAAAGACTGCGAGAAATAACAAATAACATAACGAAGAACGAACGGGAAAAAGTTTATACATATTAGAATATTATTAGAATATTATTAGAAGGTTGTTGTCGTTTTATTTTCAGAAGCTGATATGACGATGGTTAATTATTAGTGTTTTTCAGATGCATGCAGCAATGAAGCAGTGAAAGAGTTAATCACTAACTATACCATTCACTTTTCGGGACTCACTGACGTACTTGATCACAATCCTGAATAAGCTCTTCAAATGTTGAATAAAAGATTCCTACCTCGTAACCTGTTAAATGAACGATGGACTAAAACGCTAAAAGACAGCAAATAAAACTAAATAAAATAAAATAAAATAAAACTAAAAAAAAATAAAGTAAAATAATAGTTTACTTGATTTAGAATATTAATTTCTGTCTGAGACTATCGAACGCTTCTATGTTGAATAGAATTGAGACTGGAGTTTAGGGTACTGGCAAAGAGATCAATAGTTCGATTAAATAGTTTCAATCTCTCCTTTGAGAAAAGATTGTAAATGCACATTTCAATTTCAACCGGAATTTAGCAGGCATTCTTAAATATTAGCCAGCATTCATCGACGATAATGTCTGTTTTGTTCAGGTTTGTTGTCTTCATTTAGATTAAGTTGCTCAACTGAAAACGATCAACATGAAAGAAATATTTGGAGAGTGACTGGAAAGTAATAAGAATTACAAACACATTATATAAATGTAAAATTTCAGTGATACTCCATCTATAAAAGGATAATATAAATGAAGACAAAAGGAAAACCTATCTTCGCCGACATGTTTCTTCCTCTGAGAGATTTTGTTTCTTTTAAATACACACACAAGTGGGCCAATGACGAAAAATGTTTATATCGATATGTAGTCTAAAATGACGCCAACATATATATTGAGGAACCTACTAATGAGTATCTAATATTAAAACATAAGAAAAAAAAATCAAACATAATCTAAACCCCTGATCGTGACATGATTATATATATATATATATATATATATATATATATAGTACATTTACGCAGCAGTCCCTCTTATGTGCAAGTTTTATTAAAAATGAAAAACAAGATTCTGCGGTTAAGTTTTTATATAATTTTTCACGTGATCTTATTTTTATATATATATATATATATATATATATATATTTTCTTTCCAGAACATAAATTATATAAATTTTGTCCGAATGTCTTATTTATCCAAGAGCTTTCGGCTATACTTTTAGCCATTATGAAAAATGAAATTGATTATATATATATATATATATATATATATGTTCTATAAAGAAAAAAAATCAATTGCAGATCCAAAGAAAAACTTTCCGGTGGAAGATAAATTTAAATCTAAAAATGTGATCTACCAAGCTACTATTTCCTCTAAAGATAACAAGGAAAAGTATAACGTGTACATCGGAATTTCGGCAAGGACTTTGAAGCAAAGATTTTATACGCATAGACACTCTTTTACTAACCCTAATTTAAAATTTCAAATAGCCCTCTCCCGAAAATACTAGGAAATTGAAGGAAGAAGGTTTAAACCCACAAATAAATTAGAAGTTAATAGGCTCAGCACATACTCTCAATATTTCAGGTGATAAATGTGATGTGTTTAATAGAAAAGATTAAGGTTTTAAAATATCAATATCAGAATTTACTTCTTAATCAACGTAACGAATTAATTAGTAGGTGTTGTCACTAGCGGAGATTTAAAATATTAATTATCCCCTACTTCAATTTATTCCTAATATGTTTTACCTTTTACAAAGACTAAAATATAAATTTGGAGAATCTGAAGTTTTTTTCCTACCTACTAACATGACTCAATGGAAAAATCACCTTCCACTACCAAAGAAAGATTACTACTATTTTCTCCTCTTCTTGACCCTTTCCTTCACTAACCTTTGCTTCCGGTACAATAACTTTCTTCATTCTACGGTCGACTGTGGTTGACAATGCATGTCTGGAACTGACGTTGAAATAACTATCCCCACTAAATGTGATCTGAATTTACAGATGAAATATATATTTTCCAGTTGCTGTAATGTATGTTCACGAAAGTGGGTGTTGTGTGCGGATAAATTGTTCAAAATCTGTGTTGACTTGCTTAAGATTTTGATACAAAAGTCATCAGATATGAATGAGAGAACGCAATATATTTGCATATAACAACTACATTTGTATAAAGGTATCTGTACATTAGAAAAATGTATTCAAGTATAACAGACAAATGGACTTTAACAATACATGTTTAAAAAATTCAGCCTATATATATATATATTAGTGTATCTAGGCAGCAAATAATTTTCTAAACATATACTGTTAAATATTAAGAGACAATGAATGTCTATTATGTTTAATTATGAGCCGTTCTAAACATCGAATTTTGGCTTTAATTTCAGTTGAAAATAAAGACAAAAATTCTCCAACATTTGGATAATTTTTTATTAAGCCATCATCATGTTTTTGCGTTACCGTCCTTATAACCTCTCTGAAGATGGCTCATGTGAGCCGAAAGCTTAAAACCAACTTAATAAAAAATTATCCAAATGTTGGAGAATTTTCGTAAATCCAAAATACGATGTTTAGAACGGCTCATAATTAAACATAATAGACATTCATTGTCTCTTATATTTAACAGTATATGTTTAGAAATATATATATATATCAACGACATGGAGTAACAGTTAAAGTGCTATCAGAACAATTCACTGCTACTAATACGAGTTACATTCATATCTCAAACTAAGCTAAATTTTGTAAATGTGTCTATCTTTCACTCTTACAAATGTAATTTTAAAATTACCATGTCTTCAGATCAAGGTGATCTGTAGTAACGTTTTTTTAATATATAAAAATTCTTGGAAAATACTAGAGTGCCCCTCTTGTCTTTGCTACAGTTTCGAATTATAAATTGTCTTCTCCTTAGGCTTACAGAGCCAAGGTTGTTGTGAATTTGAAACATCTCACAACAAAAAGGTGCCAGGTGGTTTTTAAATATAAAAATAATTTTTTATTTTCGTATTTCTACGACTAAATTTTTCTCAGTTTGTATGAGTGTTACATTTATTGCGTTAAAGTTGTTAAGATAAAAAGAGATGATTTCTTTATGTGTCAGTCAGTCAGTTACGTGCCATAAGTGATACACGCTTGGGTGATCATGTCTCTCTCGAGACATGACTGACCAGGCAAAAGATTATCCCGCAGTAGGTTGCCAAGACAAGACTATAGAACCCAGTCTGTTCTGTTATTTAACATAACTGGAGGGAAGAGACGGATTAATGCATTTCTCAAGGGTATTTGCGCATGAGTGAATGCAAGGAATTCCACTGAAATTCAAACTCGGCTTCCCGATTTCTCGTTCCGAGTCGATATCCACTGCACCACAATGCACATCTTCGTATGTATGAGAAAAATGTAAATATCTTGTTGAGGAAGAGTGTAATTGTCACGTTGGCTGGTGAGGAAGAGTAATTGTCACGGAGCTTGCAAAGGAAGAGTGTAAGTGTCAGGTAGCTTGGTGAGAAAGACGTGTGAATGAGTAATGGTATCTCTTTGAGACCGATACGTTGTGAGACTTGTTTGTATGTTGCCGTTCGTTCTTACAGGTTTTGTCCGTCTAGAAACTTCGCTTACATATTCTTCAAAGGGATCACAAAGCATTTTTGTTGTCGATGGAAACGCAACCTGTTAGCTTTTTTTTTTAAAATCATATCACCCCGAGCAAGGCGGTAACGCCACTGATGTGCAGGGGGCTACATAAGAGTGAAAAGATTGGAAAAAAGAAAGCCGGAAACCACATCCTAAACAGGGAACAAGGGATGAGCCTCTACACCTGTTCAATAGACATGGGTGGAGTGTAAACCGGGCGATAGTTTAGTCTATCTACTCCAATTGAAAAAAATAAATAAAAAGAAAACAGTAAAAAATTGGAAAAAAGAAAGCCGGTAACCACATCCTAAACAGGGAACAAGGGATGAGCCTCTACACCTGTTCAATAGACATGGACGGAGTGTGAACTGGGCGATAGTTTAGTTTATCTACTCCAATTAAAAAAAAAAGAGCGAGAAGATAGGAAAAGAGAAAAAAACCGGAAACCGCATCCTAAACACGAAACAAGGGATGAGCCTCTTCACCTGTTCAATAGACGTGGATGGAGTGTGAACCGGGCGAGAGTTTAGTTGAAAATGTTAAATATTTATTTTCAAAGGATTCATTTATTTATCGAAAAGATGCGCAGTCCTCGACTCAGAAACCATATTTTTGT